>DWDW01000386.1:0-15224 GCA_018245635.1 Mimoniades versicolor eupheme | reverse complement strand
TTTAGTAGTGTCCGACCCGGGAATCGAATCCGGGACCTCCCGTTCGGCAGTCGCACTCGCAACCAACACGACCAACGTATTTAAAATCCTATAAAGCAACAATGCATCTGTGACAAACTTTAGACAGGATAGCTACTAACCAAAAACTAATAGGACTATTATAAACGGAATCCTATTGACACTGTCCTGTTAACAATTAACATTAATTTTATTATTAGCGCCCATGGTAAGTAATCGAACTCGCACTAATAGTCTTATTCGTTCAGTCCTATTCAAAATTTAATGCAGATTGTAGATTCATGGGTATCATCGTCAACGACAAAGACAGAGGGCTACCCGTCCACTAAAAAAAGCAACAATTTACCTACTATTCTGTTCGTAGATATTATGCATAACTTTATTTTTTGCCGTCAAGTGTCTACTGTGTGCGTAGTCCTTTTATTTTAGATGAATATTCATGATACACATGCTTCAGTACATATATATATATATATATAGTATACTAGAAATAAATGTATAACTATTTGTGCGACCATCACACAGAACTGGTGTCTCGTCTACGTGAAGTCGTTTTGTAAATTAGAAAAAATGGCTCGAAAGTTTTTAATAGTTTCCATCTTCATAACCACATATTTTCTAAGTGTGGCATACGCAGTTGAAGGTAATGTAAATTTATTTATTACTTTATTACAGTGTGAATTTTAATAATTCAAAATGTACACAAAAATAATGATTTTTTAGGGTTTTCGTCTTAATTGTTATTCTAAATTAATTAATGTGTTTTATTACATACGGTATAAATGTTTTTATATGATATTTATATTTGTGAATAAATTTACTTAAACTAAGTTTTAAACCGGTGAAACGTGGGAGTGTTCTGCATTCCTCTGCCTACCTCTTCGGGGATTACAGGCGTGAAGTTACGTTTTTACGTTTAAACTTACACCAGAACATATAATTTTTTATAGTCTACAATTACGTTATTAATATATACCTATTTACAACGGGTCACACAGAAACAGAGACACATAATGTCACGCTAACTAGTCAAAAGGGTTGGCAGAATCTCAAGACTTCCACCACCTGTGGCCCAAACAAACTTTTATTTCTACTCTCCTCAAGTTCATACTCCTTAACCAAAGCCTAATTGATATTTGCACTGTACATAAATTTATTGTGCATAAATTAATTAATTTAATTTAAATAATGTCAAATTAAACAGTTAATGTGATTACCTATGATGGCACTATTGAATCTTATAAATGAAAAGCCTTTAAGTGAGTTCGATAACGAGAAATTTTAAAACATGTTCGAATCAATGACGCTCGTACATCATCATCAGCTTATTGTAGTCCACTACCGGAAGGTATTCCTTGAGAGGTAATAACCAAAATGCTCTGGTGTACTGCCGTGTTGCTTATATCGCGCATTCATCCTAATCACCTCCCCAAGATTTCACAAGACGCCAAAAATAGATAACATAATATTCCTTGAGTTCGAACATGTTTCTAAAAATAACATATTGTAGCCATCTCGATACTGGACATAGATAAAACTTGTTTTCTGAGCAGTATTAGCCAGATTGAATGAATGAATTTGATTTACTTTTGTATAATGTCAAGGTCGTTGAAAGACATTTCCTGATATCACCTTCGTTCGCTGAGACCGAAATTATCTGCAAAGATGTCGTATTTTAGACTGCCTCATTGGCTGAGTGGTATCAAGCACGACGCCGATTGAAAGAACTCCGGTTCAAATGCCGATTTCAGTACTACAATGGTTTACAGTAACTGAAATTTTCTAGTATAAATTTTATGTTCGTAACACGAAGTCTGGATTCGTGCTCGGTATATGGCAAAACGTTCACCTCCTATTCCATATTGGGACGTACAGGTAACTGGTGGAACGTTGGAGTTTAGTAAACGCCTAACTCTTCGAGGATTACACGCGTGATGTTCCGTTTATTTCTTCGTCATTTGATTATGTTATATTAATATTAATATAATGTCAGAGGTCATGTCGGATGAAATATTAATGTCTTTCGGAATTATTTTCAGTTTAATCTCAATTCATAGTACGATTTATGGATTATTTGCAGTGCCATTTATCAACAAATGCAAGGCAGAAGATTCAAAATGCATCAAAGAGTCAGCAATGGCAGCGATTCCCGAAATAGCACCGGGGATACCGAGCCTTGGAGTGAACCCCTTAGACCCTTTGGCTTTGGATAAAATCGATGCCAGCTCGCCTAATCTAAAGCTGTTATTGAGTGATTTAAAAGTAAGAGGATTGAAGAACTGCGTAGTAAAGAAGGTCAAGTAAGTACCTATATTTTTTCTCATTTAACTAGGAAGTACTGCAACCATAACATAACATCACGCCTGTATTTCACCGAAGGGATAGATTCGGGGGTGTAGTATTCCCACTTTTCACGAGTAATAATGTGAGTTCCACATAACGTGCACAATTTCAGAATGCAAGCTTCTAATGGAAATTTCAAATCAATAAATCAATTCATATTTATTTGTTATTGAGGTAAGCTGAGGAGTGAATATACTTCCACTATGGAATATACCGTGAGCCTGTTTCTAAGTACCAGGCACTTATCCAGACTCGGAGCCACCACTAGAAAATATAACTTAGTAAAGTCCAGTAGCGCCCGATCTGGGATTTAAATGCAGGACCTTTCGATCAGCTGTCGCCCTCGCCACCAACACGACCAACGAGACTGTCATATCAAAATTATGTTATACAAATCTATTTATAGTTCATTTTCCTCACGATTCAAGACTAAAATTGAACATCGCAGTTAATTAATTTGGACATGCATTTATTACATGAACATTAAAACCATATTAAGACGTTACAATATTAATATAATTACACAGCATCAATTTACTTGAAAGTTTTTATTAAAACATACATTTTGGTTGCCTGTTTAAGGTTTGCTCTTGACAATCCGGCGTCGCTAATACTAATTTTATAACGTGATTATTATATTTAAATATAATGCATAAATATATTTTAAAATTCTAGTTAAATTTTCCTTGCGCTCTTTTGTTACATATTTTTGATAATACAAGAACTTATAACCTGTATTATATGAAAATAATTATATCATACAACCAAAATTTTAATTCTCATTTAAAAAAAAAATCAATAAAATGTCTACGACTACAAGTTTTTTATGATTTGTTTTGTTATTAAATATTCATCAGGGATAATGTAGGATTCTAATGGTGAAAGATATTTTTTTTATTGGTCAAGTAATTTCACAGCCTATGCAATCAAATATTTCCTCTTTATAATATTTGCATTGATACTACAACTGCAACATGTGTTTAGATACATACTGATTATCATGAAACCTTATGATTACGGCTCTCCTCTCAGTATGAGAAACCTCATATACGAGTACACATTTAAATTGAATACATATACACATGTCTATCCAATCATATAGACCCTCTGATACCAATGCGATACATTAATTGATACACTATATCCTTTTTTTTAGACGTGATTTAGTAAAATCAAAAATCTACATGAAAGTTGGATGCTCTATTGAAATCGTCGGGCATTATGATATGTCTGGACAACTGCTCATCTTGCCCATTGAAGGACACGGAAAAGCCAAAGTTATACTGAGTAAGTATGCATATTACAAAATATAGTGTTATTTGAAACACTGAAAAAAAAGTTAAACATACCTATGAAGTTAACAACGTTTCATAGACGTGTGTAAATATAAAAGCAACTGATTAGATACGCAAGTCTAAATATGAGAAGAAATTCAAAACATACGACTCAATATTTATTTACAAATATTTTTAATCATCATCAAGCTTTATTGATTTTGATATAAGATCGTTATTGTATTAGATTAAAGCATAAGACTGTAGTTCCTAACTTGAAATATTTTGACCATTTTGAAAATTTGAATTTTACGTCGAGATTAAAAACTCTAGGGCATTGTAAAATAATTTTCATTGAGTAACTCCAAAATAATTGCCTTGCAGGGAAAGCCGTATTCGCCGCGGATTGTAACATGGAAAATGTTAAGAGAGCAGATGAAAAGTTACACTGGCACATCAAAGACTGGAAGCACACGTTCGAACTTGAAGATAAAGCGACCATTGTATTTGAGAATCTTTTCAACGGAAATGACATTTTAGGTGAGTGTGCCATGGCTTAAATAAAAACTTATTTATCACAATACAGTATTAATTAATATTAAGATATATGTATATATAATTATATACATTAATTTTATATTCTCTGAGGTACTGTTAAAGTACTATTGGACCAGGCTCCTCTGAAATCGCTAAAAGACATAAGTAACACTAAAGCTAAAGATTAGTAACGAACCGATTTTCAGATATCGCAAATGATTATAACAATATTCTGGGACAACTGAAACATCTTATGTTGCACAATGTTATGTTCCAGTTACGTTAGACATTACGATTCAGATACATACATCACATCACATTTAACTTTCTTTGTCAGCCGTAGCTCTCCTCTGTCAGAAAATTTTAAAACAATGTTATAATTATTATTATTATCATCGTATTGTCACCTGTTCTTCCTTACAAGACACAAAGCACCGAGTCCAAAATACCGCTGTTCTAACGGACCTGATTTGCGACTTTTTTATTACGTAGTATTTCAAATTATAGGTCCCCTGATTAATAAGTTTAGCCCTAATATGTATTAGGGCTAAACTTGTTTGTATCAACTGAACTGTTGATAATATATGTATCAACTAAATTACAGAAGATAAAGGAATTTGTTCTCAAATTTAATATATTTACTAAAGTCATCTCTACGTTTCTAGCTCGTGCAGCTAAAGAGGTGATTGACAACAACACAAATGAAATCGTGTTGGAAATTGGTCAACCAATCGTCGATGTCATCATTAGCAAAGTAATGGATACCATCAATCAGTTCTACGATGCAGTGCCTGGAGAATACCTCGCTTTAGATTGAAAAACATTCGTTGTGATGTAGTTAATACTAGCTGTGATTACATAAGCTATTTCAAATAAAATTCATTCAGTTTTATAATAACGAAAATGTAGTTTCTTTTGAAAGTTCCAGTACTTACTATTAATTAATTGTACTGTATAATAATTTCTATTTGTATACCTTCACAACGCCACTTTTAGCCATAATTCCTATGTAAACCATACTGTTTGAGACTTGCAGTACACAGCTTAAATTCAGCACAGAACTGGTTGATACTAATGATGAAACTGTATAGTTAAAAAAAATGTTATGCAAGCGATCTCAGAAACTATAACCAAATTTAAGCTGATCTGCATACTGTAAGTTAATTTTTTAAGATTAACTGCAAATACATGAAACTTTACTAATTCATACTTCCAACCTTAGATCCCGTTAATCCTGTGGCACTTAAGGCTGTTTATTGAGGCATTACACTTTATTAGTACGATACCATCACTGAAATTATGACTGCCTCGTTGGCCGTGTTGGTTGCAAGTGCGACTACCGATCAAGAGTTACTTGGTTGAATTCCCGGGTCAGGCACTACTAAATTTTTCTAATTTAGATTTTACTACATTTTTCTAATTTAGATTTTGTAGTAATGGCTCGGAGTCGAGATATGTACCCGATGTATTGCAATAGGCTCTCCGCCTATTCCATAGTGGGATGTAAACGTAACTGGTGAAAGGTAGGAGTGTTCTACATTACTCTACCTACCTCTTCGGAGATTATAGGCGTAATGTTACGTGTTACTGGAATTCCCATATTCATAAAATTTCCATCTCGCTACCTAACAATGGCCTAACTAATTTGTTTCAATGTATTATATGTTGAGTATATGTATAATGTTGAGACAAAATTATTGAGATAGAATAAAGAATATCAGTAGACCACAAATATTGTTAGTTTCATATTGTGTAGGTATGTACATGAATAAAAACATTAATGTCACACAGATCACTAACGTCATATCGTAAACATATAATAATGTTCGTACGCTGATTCAATATGACTGCTCTGAGAGATTTTGTGTTTTAAATCCTAATGCAGCCATATGTTACAAATATTCACTTCGTCGCTGACGTTTTTATGCTCTGCCTATGTGAAGATCTGAAATAATTGTTCTTTTACGGTTTGATGCGGTGAGTGATTAAGATATAGAAATGCCACCAGGAACAATGAAAGTACAAACGGATTACATCAAATGAAACTTTGTGTACACGTATTGCTTAAATTATGGTCATTATTTTACTTTGGTTCTTCAATGTACGGTATTCTTGTATTTGCTAATGTAAATATGCAAGAAAAATAAAAATAAATCGTGACATATATATGAATCTCATTTCATATATGTCACGATTTTTTTAAAATAATATTACTACTTTTATTTCCTTGCTTTACGTTACTCAAAGCACAATTGAGTGTTTCATTGCCTACTGCCATTTCTACATGAGATTTGCTCTATGTCCTCATATGATACCAACGCAGAGCGTTTAGTCAGCGATGACAGCTTCATGTTCGGGTAATACGATTTACTGCGTGAATGTTTTACGGCTCGAATATTAAATTATATAAGCGAACGTTCTGTTTTCAAGTTACTTTTCATAGATGTCATTCTAAAATAGGTCGTTAGATATGAATGGAGATGGATGAAATTTAAAAAAATTCCATGTTGAGAATTTATTATTATTATATTATCATGCTAGTTCCCTTAGGGCATATGCAGAGTGCATAGTTTGTTAAATATATTTAACCTTAGAGATATAACATTTTTTTCCTATATAAATTACTCTCTTCATACATGCACGCCGATTAAGAGACTAAAACTCATCCATCAGTTAGACTCATTTGTTTGACCCATTTAGTTGTTATGAGCGATCCTTGGCCTTCCTAGCCACCTGAGTTCCTCAATATTCGCATTGTAGATTTACTTTGTTATATTTCACATTTCTTTTAATAATGTTAAAGAAAAGGTCCTAGAAATATAAATCCTTAGGTATCAGACTTTCAATTCCAAGTTTCAGAAATGTAACCCATGTCAATTTATTGTTAACTGTTACCATCTCAATCGTTGTTGGTCCTTTGCAAAATGATTGCAATTGTTTTTTTTTTTTTACAAAATGTGACATTTTTTCTAGTATTTATTCATCATTATCATATCAACTTTTATCGTTCTACTACTGGAGGCCTGTCCCAAGGTATGTTACAACACTCACTCCTCCGCAGATCTCATCCAGCCGTTACCACACGCGGTCTGAAGGTCATCGGTCCATCGGGTCAGGGCGCCCTCAGCACGTATTACTACAATTAATGATATTTTCATGCAAACGAGGAAGCGTCCATCTTGTGTTAAATGACTGCAAAGACCAAAGTCCGCTGTTTTCTGAAGGTTCTATGTATACATATAGACTTGTACTGACGTACAAGTCGTTCCTACTACGACCTCAAGGTTAGCGACATATATTATAAAGACATAAGATGCAATACTTTAAACATTGGGCCTACCATAAATAGCAGTATTTATACACATAAAAAAATTCTAAACAATACAATTTCCTAGATCGAAAATTCATAGCGTTCTTAATTTAAACGTGTTTTACTCTAATGTATGTAATTAAATAATTATTTTTAAAATAATCTAAGACCGCATTATATAAGAAATAAACCATTACAGCAAGTTTTTTTAGATATAAAGAGCTATCTTTGGATATTTCCACGCACGGCCATCTCATTCCAAAGTAGGCAGACAACCGTTTACTACATCAGAGGCCAAACAACATGTTTACATATAAATATACATACCTATACATACATACGTATATATAGTCACACTAGATCCTTAGCGGAGTGAACATATATTTATACATGCATAGTGTTTTATGGAAACTTTTTCACATAGAAACAAGGCAAACAGTTGCGCTCGTCACACATATATTTGTTCTAGGTGGGAATAGAACCCACGACCCGGATTCATCAGTCACATTCACTAATCACTGAACCAAAGGGATAGTCAAGTATTTTCACATTAAATTTGAACATTATATATTTCAAAAACATATCATATCAAAATCTTATGCTTAAGCTGGTTGTACAATCTAAACATGCAAATCACACCGACACGAGACTTTAATCAATCATACATCAATGAGTCGCGGTAGAAATTACTACGTCGGCTTCAATTGACAGGCTTACAATTTTCAAAACCATTGTTCTATCATTAGGAACAGGCAGTGGAATCGTGCAAGGATGTATAAGACTTGACCGGGCATCATTAAAATTGTTTTGGATTTTATTTTATTACGTCTTTACTAAAGGTCGTCCAGCCTTGCCATTTGAGCTAATTAAGCAGTATTATAAAGATGTAGCCTTCAATAATAATAATAATAATAATAATAATAAGCCCCTCAGAAATCTAACTCCACGTCCGGCACGAACATCTGATGCCACGTGGGGGGCGGACATTGGCAGCCCTAGGCAATATCCCAGCCAATGACCAACGGAGCAATAGTAGACAAAATATGCGATGCGACTTAGAAACAGAGAAATACCCCAGGCGGGTACCCTACAGGGAGAATCCCGCCCCGGGCCATCAGGCTCGGGCTGCCCTGCGTATTCTGGGGGGGGCAACGTTTCGCATAATACTGCCCAGTCTCGAACTGCTGCAGTTGACAAAACACCGTCACAAAACTCACAACCATCATCACCCATTTCATCTACATGTAGCATATACCAATCAACAAGCTCATCACCACATTCATACCAATCACCAACAACTTCATCACGGTCCTCCACACTTTCAATTCTGTCATGTGATGTTGCACAGGAAGCTCACGCTAATTTTCCTGTGCCCACTCCTGACACCACTACTGCTACGCATACAACTGAGTGTTCTACAAGTAACTGCGTACAACATCAAACAAACAGGAATGTTTTACGAAACATGCTTCCACCCACCACACTAGCGGGAAAAAATAGACAGCGGATGAAATGGAGTAAACCAATTAATAAAGAACTCCTCCGTTGCTACTATATTGTCACGAAAAACGAAACAAACCTTACTTCCTGGAGATACTTGTTACATAAAAAGTTTTCCGAACACGTCCCTGAGTTAAGTCATCTATCTGAACAGCGCCTCGCAGATCAAATTAGAGTCATTCATAGAAACAATAGAGTACTGCCAGCAGAAAGACAACACATCAAACAGGAAGTAGCATTAGTAATGTCTTCACCAAATAACTCCATAGAACGCATTCTTACAAATACAGGAAACACACCATCTAACACTATTCCCCAATCATGTAGACTCATTCAAGCTAACATACAATCGAAATCAAATTCAGACATACAGATAATAAACAACACACAAAACACATTTAAATCACACGCATTCACACAAACAGAAACTATAACTACATTAATTACAAATGATATCGAGATCTTGCAATCTGCAACACTGGCAGATGTTTTTGCTGAAAAAATTAAAGAAGATCTGCAATCAGTCCTAGTAGAATACGCCGGCACTGATCCTACTCTTAGACCAAAGTTACCCAAACTACATCAAAGCAGAAAACTTACTCAACTGATCGACTTATTTAATACTACTATACTAAGACAGTTTTTCTCAGATGACAGTCAACTAACAGACATACATACACTAATATACTGTAGCGCTTTAGTTATATCTAAAGAATTAGGATATAAGATAGGAGAAATGCCTCGAGCACAACACAAAGAACCGAGAAAGCCCCAATGGCAACACAGAATAGAAAAAGATATCTTACAGCTTAGATCAGATATAGGTAGGTTAACGCAATATATTAACAATAATAATAGATCAAGAAAGGTAACCAATAGAGTTGAAGAAATTTTTAAAAACACAAAAGTGCACAGCATTCACGAAAATAATAATACAAAACCCGAGGAATTTCTTGATACTCTTAAACAAAAGCTGGCACTGAAATCTAATAGACTGGCTAGATACAAAAAATCACAAAAAAGAAAAAATGATAATAAACTATTCAACGCTAATGAAAAGTGTTTTTATCGTAAACTAGTTACAAGCAGGAACAACGCACTTCCTAAGCAAAATGAAATACCTAATGTAAAAGAGTTAGAAAAATTTTGGGCAGGAATTTGGGAAGTAGAAGAAAAACATAATGAAGAAGCAGAATGGATCATAGAAGAAGAACAGAGATGGAAAGAGCTAAAAGAAATGGAGTTTGGTCAAATAACAGAACTAGAGATAAAAAGTGTAATGACACGACTTAACAATTGGAAATCACCGGGAATAGATAAAATACATAATTTTTGGTACAAAAAACTACACATTTTGCATAATATAATAGCTAAAAATTTAACACAAATTATACTGGGGAAACAAAACATTCCAAGTTTTATTGCCCGAGGTATAACATATATGATACCAAAAGGTAACTATACAACTGAACCATCACTATATAGACCTATAACTTGCTTACCCACAATATATAAAATTCTTACGTCTATAATCACTCATAAAATTACTGCACACATAGAAAAAAATAACATTATCTCAGAAGAGCAGAAGGGTTGCCGGAGAGGTCATATGGGATGTAAGGAGCAACTCATTATAGATTCACTAGTTCATCGACATGCTATTACAAACAAGAGAAACTTACACTGCACCTACATTGACTATAAAAAAGCATTTGATAGCATCCCACACTCTTGGCTTTTACGTATATTGCAAATATATAAAATTAGTCCTAATCTCATAGAATTTCTTAAAAAAACTATGAATCTCTGGAAAACTCAACTACACTTAGACAAAATTACAACTAGAGAAATTAAAATTAAGAAAGGAATATACCAGGGTGACTCCTTAAGCCCTCTGTGGTTTTGCCTAGCTCTTAATCCTATTTCCCACATGCTCCACAAATGTGAAGCTGGATATAGGTTAAAGGTTCAAAATAACACTACACGCATTTCTCATTTAATATACATGGATGACATAAAAACATACTCTAAAACCGAAAAAGAAATGAAAGCTTTAATTGACACCACTTTGAAATTCAGTAATGATATTAATATGAAATTTGGATTAGATAAATGTAAGACCGTTCATATAATAAAAGGTAAAATTCGACCCGGTGACTACACAATAGGTGAAGAAGAAACGATAACAGCCATGGAACCAAACGATATGTACAAATATTTAGGTTACCACCAATCAAAATACCTTGAACACACTAAATTAAAATCATCTCTCATGCAAAATTATAAACATAGAATAAAAATAATATGTAGGAGCTTGTTAACAGGCAAAAGTTTAATAAAAGCAATTAACACCTACGCTATACCAATTTTAACTTATTCGTTTGGAATACTTAAATGGACTAAAACTGATATCAACAACATAGAAATAAGCACTAGAAGCCTTCTAACGAAACATAATTATCTTCACCCAAAATCTGCTATAGAACGGATGTCGATAAAAAGATATAACGGAGGCCGAGGATTAATCAACATACCACATCTTTGGAAAAATCAAATTGTAAGTCTAAAAAATTTTTTTTACCAAAAAGCTCAGAATAGTGTCATTCACAAAGTAGTAGTCGAAAATGATATCAATTACACACCACTAAACCTAACTGAAGTAACTAACTTATGCAACGACGAGGACACAGAACAAGCAAAAATGCTACAATGGAAGAAGAAAGTAATGCATGGCCGGCATCCTCATGACCTAGAGCAACCACATATAGATCCCATAGCTTCTAATAAATGGCTTTCAAATGGTTATCTTTTCCCGGAGACTGAAGCATTCATGGTAGCAATTCAGGACCAGGTAATCAACACTAGAAATTATAGGAAACACATTATTAAAGATTCTGCAGTAATTGATGATAAGTGCCGAAAATGTCAAAGTCACCCTGAAAACATACAACATATCACTGGAGCCTGTCCCAATTTAACACAAACTGATTATACACATAGACACAATCAAGTCGCAAACATCATACATCAAAACCTTGCACTCAAACACCACCTTATACCGAATATATACACACCATACTATAAATACACACCTAAGCCCGTTTTAGAAAACAGTACACATAAAATGTATTTTGACCGCGCTATACTGACTGACAAGACTATTCACTATAACCGCCCAGATATTACTTTACAGGACAAAATCACTAAAACCACCTACCTTATTGATATCGCCATTCCGAACACTCATAATCTGCAAAAAACAATAGCTGAAAAAATACATAAATACACGGACTTAAAAGAAGAAATTACCAGAATCTGGAAACAGGACAAAGTTTATATCGTTCCAATAGTCTTGTCAACCACCGGCGTAATTCCTATACATTTACACCATAGCCTTAAGCTGATTGACTTGCCACACACTTATATAGAAGCACAAAAGGCCGCTATCTTAAATACATGCCGTATAGTACGGAAATTTTTACAAATAGATGACAATAACCAAGGGACTGTCACACACACAACCGTACACGCACGCGCTCACTCAGCCTCACAAACAAATACACACGCACTGACATAGGATGTACATAATTATAACATTCTTCAATGTCATCCACTTGGCTTAGCCCGTGGATGTCATTAAATATACCAGCGCAAGCTGAGAAAAGAAAAGAAAATATCATAATAATAATAATAATAATAATAACATACGGCTTGAAAATATTATCCTTTCTTCAAAAATCATAAGAAACCGATAAATTTGTCTCGAAAGATTAATAAAAAAAAAATATTGAACTACGATTACCTTGCTCCTACATCACTTATAACATACTAAAAAAAACTAAATTAAATATGATGATTACAACTTACGAATACTACACAATGCGTTCTGATATACAAAATATTTAATGATACATACCAATAACTCATCTATTAAAAATAAAAGACCATCCGTATTTTAAAATCCGTATTTTAAAGAAATGTAAATAATCTAATGATAAGTCAAACTAGAACGAACTATGATAAGAAAACCACCACTTATGAGAGAGTACAGCTTACTGTACAATACGAGTATACCTACTATCTAGGTAATATTATTAAGGAAGCAAATAACTGAAAACATTTAAATATCTACTTAAAGTATACTTAATAGAAAATCAGTAATACTAATTACAAACAATATACAATATAGGTACATAATTATTTAAATAAAACACAAAACATTCATAAATAATGCTACTCTCCGCCTACATAGTTTGTTGTAGTTGTCTCACAGGCGTGTTTTGGGATTTGCGTTAACTAAAACCGTGTCGGTGTCACATATTATTTTCGTGGCCTTTTTGATGGCAATTTGAATTAAACAATTCGGAATAAATAGGGCTATATTGTTATAGAAACAGAAATACAATTCTAAAACTCGCACTACACAGCGCGGCGAAGCGAAAGAGAGAAATAGCTCGCGTAAAAACGTCACTCATTCGGAACAACAGAGGGCGCTGTGACATTTATTATAACAAAGCCTTTATAGCGACAAGAACAAACAGCCATTTTGAAAAAAGAATACTGCGCTACTGCAGCTTTCGGCTCAACATTCCGTTTCCAATTCAAACTTAAAAATGCGCAAACGTTTTTTTCATAGCATATCCTCATTTATTAGGTAATAATAAAAATTTAAATTGCAAAATTATTAAACATGACTGCCTCGTTGGCGGTATTGGTTGCAAGCATGACTGCCGATCCACAGGTCTTGGGTTAAAATCCCAGGTCGGGATTACTAGATTTTTTTAACTTAGATTTCATACGAAATTTTTTAATTTAGATTTGTATCAGTGTATGGCAATAGACTCACCACCTATTATATAGAGTGACGTAAATGTAAAAAGGTGAAACGGGGAAGTGCCTACACTCCTCTGCCTAACTCTTCGGGGATTACAGGCGTGATGTGACGATGTAAAACATAAAATCGAAGGCAAACCTAAAACTTTAACTTTACGTAATTATTAATGGAAACAGGAAATGAATAAATTGATCTAATGAGATACAAAAGAAAAATGAGTGTAAACATGAAAAATGTATGTATATTTTGTAGGAATTTATGGCTACCAAATATTATTCTTACTACCATTAGCAATTAGTAATTTAACAATTTAATCACAGAGCACGATATGTGTGGCACTTGTCAACTTGACTTGTCTTACAATGAGACGCTGTTTACGTTAGGAATCTTACTGTGACAACTTACTGACTTCAAATAATCTTGCCACGAAGAAAACGACTTACAAATATACAAATAAAATTTACATTTATATATTATGTATATTTGTTATTAATCGACTGTATTATAGTATATTTTCTTTATTATAGATTATAGTGGTACAATGGTCAAAGCTACCATGGAATCCATTATAAATGATATTCCAAGTTCTAAAACTATCCTTGACCCTCGTCACAGAAGGGGTGGGTTTTGTATTTTTGTGTCAATGTTTATTACCGACAGAACTCTACTTGAATAATGTTAGTTAAAGTTTGAATCGACGTATCTTTTTGCGGAAAAAATTTCTTTTTTATTTTTCTTTTCATTACTGATCTATCTTTTTTAAAAATTAAATAAAACACGGCGAAAACGTGGACCTATTGACGGATTTTAAATTATTAAGACACCTAATTATACTTTTCAATCGTGCAATTAGGAATTATTAGAACATTAAACATTAACTAAACACTGAATACGTAAGCGCGCTATATCTAGATTAAATCTCGCTTATTACGTAAGTAAGACTGTAGTCAAATATATAAGCCTGTGGTTATTAATAAAACATAATTAGATTTTACCGAAGGTGGCTATAATATTAGGGACACACACATTTTTTGTACTTTAAGTTATTTAATTCGTTATATTCATTCATTAAGCGCTGGCCTGCTGCGTGCTGTGCAGTCCACTTACGTGAACTGTAAGGCATGTTGTGCGGGTCGGTGGCAACATGTCGCCCTGGTTTGATGTCAATATTGGTGTCAGGCAGGGCTGCGTGTTGTCAGCCAGACTGTTTATCCTGTATCTGGATAAATGTCTCCAAAGATTGCAAGAAACGAATGTGGGAGTACGTATGGGTGACTTAGTGATAAACTGCCTGCTCTATGCAGACGACGCAGTTTTAATCGGTTCCTCTCCATCCGAACTGCAAACACTGGTCACAATTATGAAAGATGATTGTAAGAAAAAAGGCTTACAATTGAATGCGAACAAA
>DWDW01000385.1:0-15225 GCA_018245635.1 Mimoniades versicolor eupheme | reverse complement strand
ACGATGGAATAGGTGGTGAGCCTATTGCCATATACCGGGCACTTACCCAGACTCCGAGCCACTACTAGAAAATCTAAATTGGACAATTTAGTAGTGTCCGACCCGGGAATCGAACCCGGGACCTCCCGTTCGGCAGTCGCACTCGCAACCAACAAGACCATCGAGGCAGTCAATAAATAACCTGTATATATGCAAGGTATCTTAACATACAAGAACTCTAGAATATTATACAAATGATTTAGCCCATAAGCAAGCAAATCATGACTCGAGGTAAAATAGTCACTGATTTAGATATGTATTTATACGAGCCGTGCTCAATTTAAATGTATATAGATATTAGTTACGATATAAAAGATCCGAAATCATAAATAAAACTGTAGATTAGGATAGGAAATAGTAACGCAGTTGAAGTTCACGCGCGAAAGCATAATATGCGGCTACTTATGCGTAATAAAGCAATGTTGTACAATCCGAACACGGACATGGCTTCTATCGTTCGCTCTCAACGTTATTCCTTAATATGTCTAATGTTTAATATAGGTTTAATGGTTTGTCTAAGAATATGTCCTTTAATTATTGATCTGTCGATGTATTAGACAATGATCGAGCTATCAAGTCCAACATTACAAGCACATTAGGGAAGAAAATGAAGAAATGTGTTGAAACTTTCAAGAAACTATGCAGAAGGAATAAATAAATCTCTTATGAGCTGCAGTGGCTACTAAATATTATATTATAGTATTACATACAACTACCTTTTTGTAGTCAAATTTTGGATAGCCATCAAAGTATAAAAATAGCATATTAATATTCAAATCTTTAAATTAATTGAACGCATAATTCACAACTAAGTAAACTTAATCTGGTTAACGTAACCCAAATTTATAACAGATAATAACCTCATAACGGGGGATGGTCGAGAACAAGGCATGTAAGGGTTGGAACACACATTCGCGTTGCGAAAAGGGCGGATTAGGCAGTAAAATTTGTTAAAGACGAGCTGGATACGGGTGCCTCGCGGCTTTCTAACGGCCATTCTTACTTGACCTCTAATATAAATAAAATCAGCTCACGGTCTATGACTTAAAAACGTTGTCGAAAGTCACGTAGTTCATGTTACATTGGTATCGTAAAACATGTATTACTACGAAGCAACGGACAGCGCCGGGCCGCAACTATCTCCTACTCGCAGACACGAACACTATAATCCCCGATAAAGCCCGCACATTTACATTCAATTCTAATTCCGAGACACCCACTACTCGACTCTGATTGCCTGGTACATGTCAACGTTGATTAAAATAGCTTATGGATATCGGTAACTGTTCGTTTTATAATGAAAATAGCTATGCCGACCTTATAACTGATGCGTAATTTACTAATAGGCTTGACTCACGGTACCCAGCACCTCGCTTTGCCACTTTTCGTTTCAACCACCTCAATGATCTTCTGTTCTATGGTTGTATGATTGAACTTAGAACTCTTATCGTATATGAAATTGGATGAAGATACGTGTACTATTTTGTCGCTACTTGGTATCGTGGGAATTAAATATAATTCCCACGATATGTATGTATAATAATACAAGCAGGTATTCATTTTCTTCTATACTAGGATCTCAGATCTCACACTATAGTAATTGCTTGACTATACGATTAACTACATGATAACTTATGAGATTAATTACATGTAATACGGTTGTAAAACATACATTCAATTTATACTTTGTGTTTACGAGTTACACAAAATCGTACGATAAAAAAATTGTTTAGATTGCTTAAGTAATTCGTCTATGAACATACTTTAGTGACAAGACTGGTGTTTTATAAATAGGCCAGAATGGATAAATAAATAGACACCAGTCTTATAAATAGACTGGCTGAAGACGACTAAGGAAACAAATGTTCAAAGTTAAATATTTCAAAGAGAAACACACTTAATTGAGTTTGTTCAGGGCAAAACAAAGAGTGGAAACTTTTTAAATTGAGTGTCCGTGTAGTGTTGGCTATATGTTGATCTTCACAACTCGACGGGACGCTACCTGCTCTGTCAACTTGATATTTTCTTTACAATTACATCTAATCCATTCTCTTAACTGGAAAAGTTTGTATGAATTCTGATATCGATTGTAATATTATCACAATAAAATATGTGATCTCGGAATGTTCACACGATTTACTAATAAGTTACTAAAATTTATTTACTAAAATTAATGAGTATGTAGAGTGATGAATGTAGAAGATCCAAGATGGTTAAGCCTGTAAGGATTGGGATATTTGATGCCTTGTGCATTCTGTCTTTAAATAATAAAAAAGCAGTTTTAAGATATTTATTTCAGTTAGGAATTAAATTCTCAAAGTGGTATAACAACAGGCTTCTTGGGTCCTATTTAATGCTGGAAATATCCTGGAACAACAATGATAGTTTCATGAATTCATGTCAGTTGGCCAGCAAGGTACTACGATAATATAAAAGATACCAAAGGACATCATTATTTATGTGAATACACATGCCTCTATCGATAAAAAAAACAAGCTATGAGCGTTACGCGAAACTTCTGAATAACAGAGGAAAGCAATAGCAACTTTTTTAGCGTCACCCCGATATTGTATTGCACGTATGATGAAATGTACCGATAGTGGGGTAACGGTGAACGACTGAGAGCCGCGGCTCACGAATGCGGCTCACGGCTGCGGCTCACGGCTGCGGCTCACGGCTGCAGCTCATGCGGCGATTGCGGCATTTTTGGTCGAAATAAAAAGAATACCTTTGTACAAAATACATGCAATCAGTTGCGCATGTATTTTGTGATGTTGTACGTCGTTGGATTTTGTCGAAGGATTTTGGTGCAGTGGTTTATCTCGACTGCAATATCGCTTTTTCTTCGATGCATTTGATTATCAATTCTGACTCATTTATCAATTCTAATTTGGTAAATACTCTATTGCTAAATTTTACAAAACTTTATTACATACAAAACTCAATTAGGAAAATAAATATTTAAAAAAATAATACACAAATTTCATAGATTTTACATATAATGGATATGGAAGTGTCTTATTTGTCTCCTGGTAGATAAGAGATTTAAAAAAAATGTCGAATGTCGCACAACGCGGACTCGAGCCGCAGTGTAGATAATATCTGCTATAACTCGGCGCACGGGGAGCGGTGCCAATAATTTGTTTCTGTTTTATTTACAAAGTTCGGTTATAGCGATGCTGAGTTATTACGAAAAAAATAATTTTGCTCCCTACACGTTCGCTTTTTTATTGCCAGTACACGTGAGTAAGGAAGGGATTAGGTTTATACGTTTGTCAAAGGAAATACACAAAATTAAATAAAGTTTTTATATTGAAACTGACTTCCCAAATTCATTAGTTTGTAATTACAAGTAACTTTCTTTCAATTAGTTTCAATATATATTTTCATAATTTAGCGCCGTACGTAATGTTAGTAATATCGCTACTAGGTAAAATATTAAATTTTCAAGCTTTTATGATGGAGTCTGTTACGTTTATATGTTTTAAGTGTAAACGAACTATCGTTTCCAATTATTTTTGTATTTATCTATACCTATATAATACTATAATTCGAAAGGTAAGCTATGGTTTATGACAAACATTGAAATTTAGTTCTGAAGGGCCCCAATACATGTTAGTGATCCAATGTTACGAGTACCTATATACATATAATTAGGTAAATAAGTACGTACACGTGTATCCGTCTTTTATACCAAAAAATACCTTTAAAATAATATCAACATTTTAATTAATTGATTGCCCTTAGGCCAAAGTTTAAGGGAAGCAAAACAGCAGGGATTTATTTAACTTTCGCTAGCAATTAACGTTGAAAGTGAAAAATCTTTCTAAGTTGGCAACAGTGGTTCGCGGCATTTATTCTTTCCTCAAATTGCCAAAATTTTTCTTGTGCTAAAGTTTTCGATTCAACCCCTTCTTCGTAATCAAACAAACCCTGTAACAGTTGACACAGAGTAGATCAGCACAGAGGCAAAATATGTACAGTTACAAACCATAATACTTTATCTTCGAAGGATATTTAACTTAATCGTAAATAGGTTGTAAATTGAGTTTTCTTTCCTAATGTAATAAATATAACAGATGTATAGAATGACAAATAAGGTAGCACATTGGTTTTGTTCATATTTCCGTGTTCTTTTAAATCTAATAGAACAGAAGTACTCTGTGACACTAATCACAAAAACACAATAATAATGGGAGCCGCGGCAAATACAATTAGGTTAATTAATGAATTAAGATTCGTCGAGTTTCTTTATCTCGTTATTAATTTGTCTAAGGCGCTACCCAGACGTCTTACAAATGAAGTCTTGCAAATGTTTGCTGAAACGGTTAGCTTAGGACGATGGAATTTGCTGTGTTTGAAACTTAGTCATATTCGTGGCATCTGTAAGAGTCCTACAGGTATAGACCATAATAACAATAGTTCAATATAGATATCTGATAATAACCTAAAATATGTTACGTATGGTGTTATATGTGACATTGTAAATTTGTACCTTTATAGGATCCTGGTTTTCCTATCTTTGCATTCGATCTCTTTATTTATTACTTTTGCTAATACTGGACGCGGTCACATTTGCCAAACTTTAAACCGAAACTTGTCTTTAAACCGAACACCTCAATATATCTCTCACGCGAGCCAAAAATCGTGTTACGGATAGCTACTATGGCTTAGTGACGCGAGCACCCTAAGAAAGTGCGTGCATAAAAGTGACAAGTCTTAAGACTAAAAGACGTAACAAATGTACACTTAGAGTGCGGCATCAATCAGTTGCAGGAAGCTGTATGATTTGAATATAAAGCGCCTCGCGAGGTGTGGCTGGAGCTGGTCATTAGTCATACAGCGGCCCACACGTGATCAGAACACCGATGTTGGAAACCTTTGAACCTCTTATCGCGACTGAGCCCGCGTATCTCCGTAGGTTATGGTGTCAGAGGTGAACGAGTATAAAACAGGTTGTTAAGAAATAAATAATACTGTATGTACTTTGGTCACGGAGTTTAATCATAACATAAAAATGAAATACTTGTGATTTGTGATTAGTTCTGTGCGATGCACTATCAGCTTTATCTCGCTCTGTATAATTATTATAGCGATTCAATACATTTGAAAATAATTTATTATTTTCAAAAATAACATAAGAAAGAATTTTAGTGGTTTTCGGTAAATAATGTACGTAAAAGCAGTTTGTAATAATTGTTAACGAGAATAGTAGTTAAAAAAAAGTAAATTCACGCCTGTAATCCCCGAAGAGGTAGGCAGAGGAATTAAGAACATTCCCACGTTTCACCAGTTACTTTTAAGTCTCACGATGGAATGGTAGTTAGGTCTTAATAATTTCTAAAGCGCTTATAAGGCAATAGAATTATAAATTTCTTCCCGCTGAGAAATATCTATAAAATTATTTATAAAATTATTGAACATCACATCGAAAATATATCCTAATAACGTTCTTCGTTGTGACATGTTCAATGTGTATTTGAATTTAAATAAAAAATATCAACTTCTCACCCTCTTCCAGTAACCGGATTATGAAGGTAAAGGCAGACGATTGAAACATGGGCACGATACCGGACCCAGCTGAATTTAAATGTATAAAGTTTCTACATCAGTGGATCAATGGACAGGAGATGTCGCACTCATAAATATTCGGTTAGATTTGTCATGCAGTTGTAGCTCTTGACTTGTCAATTTGGTTACATTTTTAGTTTTTATTTGGTCCCAAAAAATCATAGAATTAAATCAATACTGTACCTAATGGGTAGGATAAACTCTAGGATTTAAACATTCTAGAAAATTCTATGGGTGAGCTAATTAATGTTGGTATAATTTGTATGTTTTATATACATACATAGGTACTATATGTTATGTTTAATGAACTTCGGTTTCGTTGCTCACTTTTAAGAATGAATGATGGAAGTGATAAAAGCTCAACGTTTGAAATACCTACCACGTATCAAATATCATTTCATTCACGTGCGAGTTCGTTTGAGCATTCCGTGGAAGGGTAGAATCTGTGCGGTGGTAAAAATCAAATTGAGTAGCCGATAAACACTCCAGACCCGGGCGGTTGGGTCCCGCCAAATTTTGATTACAGCGAAAAGTGTTACTTATTCTCGAATAAAAAATGCCCGAGGAGAAATTTCGCTGATGTCGATATTGTTATGGGGGGTTTACGTTGAAAATTGGGGGTACGGTTATTGCATGTCATTAGGAATTATGGGCTTCCGAGGTACGCCGAAGAGAAATTTGTCGACGGTGAGACGGCGCTACGATTTTTCTCAATAATATAATTATTGGAAATTTATTCTATACTTAAGTGGTGGGTTTGAGTGTTACGTTTTTACTTGTAGCATTTTATATCAATGTCGTCAGGCTCAACCGCGAACTCCGTTCTATTAAAAGCGTAAAACATATTTCAACTAAACCGTTTACAAAAGTACCTACTGAATCATACATTTGAATATTCAGCTTGAACTATAACATTTGGTGTTCATTAGATACTTGTATTAATTTTGCATGAACCCATCGTTATGTGTTCTAAACAAAAGAAACGCTGAAATTATGCCGCATACGTGCTCTCATGTCCCATAAAGCAGCACCGGGACTTATTTCATATATGTAGTTACGGGCCCATAAAGCATAAAAGGCATTCAAATGTGATGTTATTTTGCCGCCAACACGGGGTAATTTATTTTCTGTGCGATTCATAATTTTCTTTTATTCACTTTATGTTGATTTTCCTTGGAGAATAAGTACTTACTCCGTAACGATAATATTATTTCAACGGCCCCATGCATCACCGTGTGGGCTCGCTCGCCTGTTTTATTTCTTTGCGTACTTACGCTGCCACGTTTAATGAATCAACGAACATAGAAGATGATGATGTGCTGATTTTGTAATATTTAGTAAATTTATTTATAGACTTTCATGAAGATAAGGTATATAAATGATAAATGTTTATGTCTTATAAGAAGGTAGCAAATCTTTTATCATTCTGCAGTTTGACACGGATCTTCTCTCAGATTAAGTACAACACCGTCTTAGATCCCTGGACTATTAAGTTTATGAAATATAATGAATAAAATACATGCATTTACATAACACGATACGATACGTCTCAAACTTTATACTACAGCAAACTTGGTCGCGTTTCGGCGACGTGACTGACGTGCTTCATGACGAAATAACGTTGGATTCGCAAGTGGCATGTTTAACGCCACCTGTGCCGGCTATCGACTCATAATATTCGGCTTAGCGATCGCTCCGCGGCACACGCGTGCCGCTTTATTAAACGACTTGAACTGAACGTGCCAGCGGAATACATTACGCAAGTGTAAACAAATCGGGAGGAAAGTTCAATCAAAGATGCCACGAAAAGAAAATTTAAGCAAGAAAATTTAAGCAAACATCTGTACAGCTTTTAACGTGTACTGAGAGCGAAATAAATAGGATATAACAGAAATATGTAACCTACTATTGGATTTTTAAATTCTCTAGTAGTCACTTGAAGTCAGGATTTGTGTTCGGAGTATGACAACAGGCGGACCTTCTATTCCATAGTGGGGAATAAAAGTAACTGATGAAACGTGGGAGTCTAACGTTGTAGTAGGAAGTGTCGACGTCAAGTTACTCGTCTTGCAGTCTTCAATCACATACATTCGGAAGACTGCGCACAAGTTCCACCGTTCGTTCTACCATCGGACGTCTAGACGTACGGGAGAATACCATCCACGTCTCATAGACGCCTCTCTGAACAGAACGTAACGATTTGCTTTATCTTTCTGCTACAGACTACGATAAAATAAGAATAAGACATGCAGAATGTAATTGTCAGTCAAAAAACCCCTCGTTTTAATCGATTTGCCATTGATGTGAATAGAAACCACCACCACGGTTCAAGAATCAGATACAATTTGAATTTGAATAAATGCTTTGTTTTAGTCTGTTTATTAAATTTAATGTTTAAAAGTTTAAATACAGGTTTATTAACTGCCATAACGAATTATAATATCAGGGAGGTGGCATCGGTAAAGCCAGATCATGCCCTCTTTGTATGTCCTGACTACTTGATACAGGTTAAATACAAATTGAGATTCTTCTCACAAATGATATATTCGTAATTAGACTGAACCTTATAATATCTTATCTATTCTCGTTGCTATAACGAACAATAGAGCTGCAAGTTGAACAACGTTTACGGAGGTATTTGAAAACAATGAGAAATGCAAAGATAGCTTATCAAAGGACCAAATGTTTGTCGATCTGATTACGCTGGTCTCCGTTGGGTGGTCAGTTGACCGTCATAATTCGGTACGGGACCGTTAGTATGCGCTCACTGACGCATAAAATATTCGCTCCTACGACAAACAGGCATAAGAGCAAAAGGGAATTCGCATGCCATTACACTTCTCACCTGCTGTCGGGCTTATTTAGACCTTTAGCGCCAAATAAACAAGTAAATTTTTTCACTTTACTAACAACGTTCGTGTTTTACGGGACCCTGTTGAGTTTTGTTAACATTTTATTGGTTTCATATAATATTTGCGTGTTCACATTAACGTAACATTAAGTAAATCAAAAATTAAAAGTGTAAATATTTATTATAAAGTGTGTAACCTACCTACATACTTATAACAGACTGCTATGATTTACTTTTCTATAATGAACTATCAACTTGAATAGTGACCCTATAGAATAAATTAATTTATAGATAATAGTTTCACATGTCATCACTTTTATATTCGGGGGCAACAAAATACGGATTATACGTTTCTCCTGTCCATTCCGTTGATAGTTTTCCTATAAATGACCATTTCGGGCAGCGGCAATAAAACCGCCCAGTATCTGACGACGTTTCCGATACACTGGTCAGTGCGGACGCTGCGAACAATTATCTAAATAGCCATCTACATTCTTCTTACCCCCTTACATTTTATTATTACCGGTCAATATATCCGATGGCCAACGCAGTTCGCAACTCTCAGCAAATCCTCCGAGTCATGTTTGCCTAGTAGATCCGACGATAACAGTTCTGGTATCAGACCAAGGATATAAAAGGGGATTCGGGTGTTGAAACACATATTTATTACTGCTGTGTCTGTGAGTTGTTACATCAGAAATTTATAGTCGTTTCATTTTTCTGAGCTTAATTTTTTACCTAATAATGTCTCTTTTCTATACGTTGCTTTTGTTAATTTTTATCCTGAAAAATGTTACTAAGTCCATAATTCGTGTTAACTACTTATAGTTAATGTCTACGTTTTATTAGATTGATATTATGTCTAATAACCTTCGGATATATATCTATTCATACTACGGTGTTCACCGAGAGTCAAGGTATGATTCTATGACAGTTTAGGTTTTAAATAATTATACGATTATATTTAGAGGAATTGCCTCAGCGTGTGGAAGCTTTGTGTTTCTTACAATAGGTGGCGATTTAGAACGTTTCCCCTTCGATTGGGAAACTGCTTTCGCCCTGCCTCTGTGGACTGTAGTTAATGTGCCGGACATTTCAGAATTTAGATGTTTGCCACACATTTGAGAAAAGACATAAGAATGACTGGAAGTTCCAACTAATCAGTAAGAAACCATATATACCGTGTTGTTATTTAACCTCTCATTCATTTTAAATAAAACCAGCTATCAAGCGTTACTAAAATCGTAGTTAGGTTGATAAACAAGAAAATGCAACAAGAGGTACCTATTTCATTGTATATTGTAATATTTTATTACATGTGTTATTTTGATAAAACATTGTTTTGAAAATTATCTGATAACTGCTATAACTATATCTGATTTAAAACATTTTCTTTGAAATTTTCAACAGATATTTTAAGTGTTAAATTTATATTTCTACAAGTATATTCTAAATTCGATGTTAAATTACGTCTGTGTAAGGAAAAATTCTCATCCTCTGTCGATTGCTGACGCGCTAAGTCCATTCTTACATTGTCTCGTTTGCTCGGGGCGAGACAAAAGAAACGCATCACTCAACTGTCCCCCAGTATTGGCCATTCACAATGATCGTGCGACCGCTATTTTTCTTGCGGATTAACTTGCTTATCAGCCACCGGTCACTTTGAGTAATACCTTTGAAGTGGCCGCAATAAAGACGAAAATATCTTTTCTTTTAAGTACTTTCGAATGTAATTTAAACGTGTTTTTATTAATAGAAGTTTTTCAATTTTCAAAGTATCAGATGGACCTGAGATTTATTGTACATATATACTTACATATAGGGACTATTGTAGGTCAAATTATATTTACACGAAATTTTACATACAACTGATTCTCTGCTCGAGATAAGTCAGAAATATGTTGATGCTAATCGATTAATATAAAACATTTTTCACATTATTACGTTTCAGAGTTTTTAACGGAATTATAATATGTAATTATTAATGTGTACCACGATAAAAATGTCACCAACAGATTAACTACAATGGTGACAATTAAGACGTTAATATATTCAGATGACAGGACCCAAGAGGGTAGAATAATAGCTCTCTTAGCACTTTAATAGTTCGGACCGTTCCCCAGCGTACGGTCAAGCTGTGTGGACAGCCCGAAGGCGTTCCGGGAACATTAAGACCTCCAAGGGACCTCCCCTTGTTTGTAACCGCAAATTAACTTTACTAAGAAAACCTAATCTTCCTGTCACCTTCCTCACTTACCTAAACGAATCTTTTCCGTGAAAGTCCCCGACATTACCAAAATATTAATATTGGGCCCGACACTCGCAAAGGGGGTGAATACTAAATTAACATCCGCCTACCTTTAACAAACATTGCCAAGACACCGGTTCGTAATACAATGTTTGTTTCCATGTAAGGGCCTTTCGATGAATCTTAATCTTCCTGACTCAGGTTACCCTCTAACCCGCATGTGTATAACTTAATCGGCGCCCCTGCCTCCCCTAACATGCCTCTAATTGTTTGCTCTCGATATTGTTGATGTCTTGCCATATTCGATGTAATTGTTCATATTGATTCATTTGTACAGTTTTCCTGCCTCGGTCAGAGACTTTGGAGTTCAATCTAAAGCAGTAAATTATTCAAGTAATCAAGAATCTAATTAGTTTTTTGCTAGTAATCTATTTGGCGAACATAAGTAACATTTTCTTGCTTTTCATTTTCTAATGTACTTTCATATTCAATAATAGTTATCTAAACGACTAAACGGAAACCAAAACATTTTCGTCAGAATATCTTGTTGCTAATGTTGAATTCTAAGATTTTGATAAAGTAGCACAATTTCTTATTTCACTCACAATGTGCTAAGATATTGAAGAATAAATCATGTTTCAAGAAGATTTCAAATACCGACGAGTGGAAATAGGTCCTTGAAGACAGAGACGTCTTGAAATACTGCCTTGAATATCACATGTAATTGAAGGTGAAACGCCGGAAATTAAACGAAACTCTGAAGAGCTTACCTTTTTACTGCACGTAGATCCTTGCTTATTGCTAAGAACAGTTCTCATTAGGGACCCTTCCACGTGCTTAATTGTCGTGACGAATCACACTCATAAAGTCACATGTGCCTTATAAACGCCCTGTGTCTTTGTAACTATTGTCGCGAACTTTACGAATAATTTTAATTCCAAGAGGAGAGCTCTTATTTGAGCATTAAACGACATAGAACAAACAGTTAACTATTAAGTTAAGATGTTCAATTTAATTTTATTATTTGTTGTGCCTATATTTTACAAACAGGCGAATTTTGAAATAATACAAAATTCTGGTAAAAAATATTTTTAACGTCATATGATTCGCCAAGGTTCACTCGTAATAGTCTTTAAGTTTACAAAGTATAAAAGAAAACTGTAAAACAGAATTGATGTCATTAATAGCTCCATGGCAAGGTAAACGCTGCGTGTATTTAGACTAGCCACAGCCTTAATAGAGATGGAATTAAAAAACAAACGGCGTTTCTCGTCGTGGACCGAAAATAAACAGGGCCTACGTTCTATGTGTTTTCCTTTAATTAGCATATCGTTGTTGTCTTGTGCGCTCCGTTCGTTACATCATTTCCATATGGAAAAATGATACGAATCTCGCCCTAGTAGGACCGTTTCCCCCGCTACAATATGTCGGCTTGTCGCAAGAAACCCCTATACGCGAAAATTATACGGTACGGGAACGCATTAATTTGCCATATTAATTTGGCCGTAAAACTCTGTTCGCGACAAGCCGGCAGGGAATTCTTGAAGTTTTGCGTCCCAAGCGGCCGCTTGTTCACACAATCGGTACACGCAGCTTTTATGAGCATACCGCTATTGAGAGAATACCTCCGCCATAGCCGTGTAACGTTATTGCTAATAACGGAGCTGTTACCTCACAGATTAATATTTTATGACCCCTGTGTTGCAGTGAATTATTTATTTAAACAGACCTCTTTTAAAAATTATACATGTATAAAACTCTGAATATAATCGAACATTCATTTTCAAATAACAGTTTTAAAACGGTATACGTATTGAGATTAAAGATCACTTGTTGTAATAATAATAATAGAGTTCTTCATAACGTTTTGAAAGACGAACCATGTCCTACAGCGGAACAACAAAACGGAGAAGAAGATGATGATAATGAAAATATATTCAAAGAACTTTTAAATTTTTTGTAAGGTTTTTCAAGCCAAAAAAAAAATTCAATAAAAAAATATATATACATCTAATTTTCAAGCAACCACAAGATTGGCCGAATAAATTGATTGATAGATTGGAATGTGCAAATAATACTCAAGGTTTCCCTTCTTTGGGTGCAGCGAAGTGATTCATCGAGGTCGACAGCTGGGTGGTGGATTCATTTTTAACAGTATTGTAAGACTGTCCGTTAAGATCCATACCGTCGCCCTTCGGTTCACTACCGGGTTCAAGAATTTATGCTGGCCGAGTAAGTGGCTAAAATATCTACTCAAATCATCCCACACTAATGCAGTATACATTTCCAAAGCATAAGAAGGGCCTTTCTAAATCTCATATTCTCGAATGATATTAAGTATTCTCATCGTACATAGAGGCATTGCAAACACAACGATAATCAAATATTAAATATTTTGTGTTATATAAAACGCTACCGGATGTTTTAATTTCAAAATATGTTTACAAAAAACAGTATCTGCACGTCATTTGTTTTAAGAGAGAAAACTGATAGTGTAACGATATCATTGTGTAATGATAAGCATTGAACATTTGTGTCCTAACTAAAGACAAACGTCTTCCACGCGCTGTCGTGACTTAAGACGACACAATGATTATTGCAAATTCAAAAAAAAAACACAATTTCCTTTTCTCGGATCGTGTGTCGTTTTTCATCTATCGATGTGCGCTAGCCCTGTTCCCTTTATTTTATATGAAAGCGATAAACATGTCGATTGCTAGAGCCACGCTTGGCCGCGCTCCCTTAGCGAATATGCAAGTCATGAGAAAACGCTTATCGCGAGGCCGAGATAGCTCCGAGATCGACGTGAGATGAATTATGGTGAAACATATTGGTGTGTGATATTACTTTCGAGTATCTTTAGTTTGTACCGATCTTAAAGTGTTATTTGAAAGTTTTTAGATTTCTTTTTTTAAATTCGTGGGTATAGACTAGTTTATCGCTTTTAAGCGTACTAAGCGCTATATACCTATAACTTAATATATATGTATATCAATCTGGTGTCAATAAAAAAAATCCAAGGCTTAATAATTTGCAGCATTGTGCAGTTATATGAGAGGACAACATTTCGTGAACTGCACGATGTTGTGAATATTTGTAGAGCGCTTTCCTTCAAAGCTTCAAAAACTGTCTTGACCACGCTTCGGATATTACAAATGTTCATTGGCGACTATGTAGTCGTCAACGTCAGGTGGACTGTCACACAGCTCGTAAATCACACTTGATCTCATTGCTTTCATATTTACGTTCATATGAACGTTATAACATATGAACATATGAAGTTACATATTAAATAACGTCAATTTTACAACAGCAGTGGTAACGAAATATACACAGTATGTGTAATGTGTAAGGCACACACATGAAGCATTCAGAACATGCATGGTTCGTAAGGGTGCGTTCTGAATAATTTTATTTGTTTATAATTTTAATAACTCCCCACGCGCGCCGTGTTTCGCCAGTGCTCCAATAAAGCTACTGCAACCATATTTACGCCTTTTATTTTTGGGACACTGAAATATATTGAGTTTAAAACCAGAATTACCATCCATGCATTATAAAAGTTGGGACTAAAAATATGTAATTTTTTTTACACGTCCTGACGCGGTCACAAATTCCAAGCGATGCAACTTTATATGGGCTTTCGCAGGTAAATGAGCGCTAGTACCAAGAATAATTTGTCTCAGTCATCAATGTTGGATAACATTTATAAAATCTATTCAGTTGCCTTAAGGACGGTTAAACAAGTCGACAAGCAAGTTCGCTATTAAATTTTATTTGCATTTATTTGCGGTGGAACATCCAATAGCAATGAGAGATTCATTGGTAGCAAAGTGCTACCTATTCTTGATATGCCAGTAAAGAACATTTCGGGACATTCTAAACATGTTTCAAAATCGGAGACAATAGACGCCATTCGAGGGGGTGTGCATACATTTTTCACATCGCCAATACAATAAGGAATATTGTCACTTTAAAATTTCGTACGCCGGCGAAAGTGTCGAGGGCAATATTTATAGATTATCCCGGATTTCACGGAAATATATTACACTGTAACTTTAACTTTATGACGTAAACATATTTTTGTTTAATGTTACCGGCTATTTTTTGAAAGTATGTACCATTTTATATGTGAATCGTAATTTAATTTCAATCAAGACAAAGGTTTCAATCAACATCTATCAAGACAAAATTTCTTAGTTTTATGCCCGACATGAAATACTTAAAAATTTAAGGTAATTTGTTAATTGTACATATTAGGCTTTCCGATTCACGTTTAAAATACATTCGAAGTACTTAAAAGTAAAGATAAAACTAAGACATATTGATAAATTAAATGTTATTCCTATAAAATTAAACACTTTTTATTAAATCTATGTTGAAAGATTAGTAAGAAAGAAATTTGTTTCATTTAGTTTTAAAAAAATTTAATGGATATAAATTTTGTTGTGTTGCAAATAAAAATAACTTCATTAAAGGTTACGATGACCGACTGCGCTATTTCAACTTAATTCAT
>DWDW01000384.1:0-15233 GCA_018245635.1 Mimoniades versicolor eupheme | reverse complement strand
TATGACCTGAACCCTCTCATCTGAAAGGAGACTATTGTTCCAACTTTGGAACGACGAAGAGTCGGGAAAAGGAAAATAAATAAATAATTTTAGTTATACATATGCTACAATTTCAAATTTAAATTCTAATGCCACGTCCTGTATTTAAATGTAATTGGAATTAAAATTGCAACCCTAATTAAATTAAGTTTATTGGTATGTTGGTATGTATTAAATTAAGTTTATTGGTCAATTGGTATGTTGAAGTGTTAATGTACTTTTAAATCAATATGTATCTAAATCCACTTCTATTTCTCCCGAAAGCACGGGATTGTCAGCTAACGAGTAATATATCACCATTTGTAACGTTCAGAGGTAAGAATGCTATTGACGACGCAAACATGTTTTGTCGCTTAGAAGTGTCGAACTTCGATTTACTAAATATTGATTTTTTTGTTTGCGACGTAATGGATAGTGGTGTGTTATTTTCTTGTTTTTATTATTATTTTATGTTAAAATTTTCTGTGCGTTTTATTGTTTTAATTTACTGGAAATTAACCTCATTGGGTGTTTAATCCGTTTACATGTTCATCGAATGACGACCTAGTTTAGAAATCAGCCTCCCCCCACTCCGGGGATGTTAAGGTTTCCGGGTTCAATCCTGAAACTCAACTATTTCTTTAAGGAAATGTGCATTTTATTTGATATTAAACTTATTGTAACAGTAAAAAAAATATCAGGAAGAAATCTACAGAACATACAAATTTAAACTTCTGTACAGATGTTCACGAAACGTTTAATAATAAACATAACATCACGCCTATATTCCCCGAAGCGGTAGACAGAGGAGCGTAGTACACTCGCACGTTGCGTCAGTTATGTTTATGTCTCACTTATTGCCGTACACTGGGCGCCGATCCAGACTCTACGCTACTATTGAGAATTGCAAGCTCGAAAAACCCAGTAGAACCCAATCCAGGGGTTGAACCCATGACCGTTCAATAAGCAGTTGCACTTACAAACGCTCATCAACAATGCAGTCAAAGATTCTCAACATGCGTTTAATAATAAAATTTCATATTATTATTACGCAGAAAAAACAAGTCTCTCTAAAGATGGAGATATTTAGCTCTCATAATAACAACAAAAAGAAAATAACAACAATAATCGAAGTGTATCGATAAAAAATACTGGTTTACTCCTAAATATAGTCTCCGTTCACACATTGGCACACAAACAAGCCAACTCGGCAACCGAGTCGGCAAGCGCCGGTGGCAATCCAGGCGCGGCAGGCGCCGATAGCTGCCAGTACTAGTATCGAGTGTGGAGCACAAAAGGGGATTGGCACTGCGTCCGTAGTGATGTGAGTTGTAGGTGTCGATAAAAATAAAACGTACAATTTAATATTTGGTAATAAATTGTTTTAACGGACTATTTAACATTATACGGTATTGTTCGTGGATACAGATGTCGAGCGCAATCACAAATTGCCAGTATTGATAAAATAGAACAGGTACATATTGAGAACGGAGACAGAGTTGTCCTAAACTAGTGCGCGAGTGTGGAGAGAATGATAAATGAATATGCGTCTCCATAGAGATATTTGGCACTTTATGTCCTCTGCCTACCTCGTATAGCATGGCGTGGCATTATAACAATATACGTAAACTTTACATGCTTTACACAGTAAAAATTCAGTCCCAAATACCCATGTATGTTCTACGCAATTCGAGCTAATTCACTACTTGCTACGCAAAGTCTACGTACCGCTACGAGGCGCCTACGAGACGCTACGCTTCGTAGCACTCTCAACGCAAACTAGACCCTATCTTGAACATTCTCATTTAATTTCACTAATGTATATTACATTGTTGATAACCCTTTGAGCATATTATGCGAAATATTTATAAGATATACAAATAAACCGGTCGGAACAGGCCGCGCGATTTGGAAGCGAAATATATCTATTCTCTGATACAAAGAGCATTGTGTTGTACTTTGTGAATGTACAACAATGGTTATAGCGTATTCCTCGTGTCTGGTTTTTGAAAATGATTAAAGAAAATTGTGCATACATATGTTCACGCCATGTCTCTCACGGGGTGGGCAGAGAACACCGAGTAGTGAATATGTCTATCGTTATAGACTCACCGTACTTTTTTCACGTTAACGTAAATTATGCATAATTTTTACCCTGAGATATATTTATGTTATAGTATAAGACACTGTCGAAATAACTTGAAATTTCGCAAAACAAAGACGTTTTCCATAATCTAAGAATTTAAACAGAAAACTGGTAAATAATATTCAAAGTACATCTACCTGGCCTTTGCTAATCAGATAACCAATAAAAAATCTCTTTTGACGTACGTGATTCTTTAAACGATGTATTATTATGATTCTTAATATACCATCACACCAGATCCAGTACGGCGTAGACAGAAAGCACCACATGCCAAATATATCTATTCTAACAAACCTAGCATGTTTCTTATTCGTGCGCAACAGTCAATAACACGAGTCCGAAATTTCTGACTGACCCATCAACCAGTATCTAATCTGTCTGGTCAAGACAGGCGAGTCGTTATAATATCTCGATTTGGCGATATATGAAATACTTATATGTTAATTATATTAAACTACTCGACTGCCGCGTTAGTCGTGTATATTGCAAGTGCGATTGTCAATCAGAAGGTCCTGGGTTCAGATCCGGGGTCGGGCGCTGTTAAATTTATGTAACTTAGATTTCCTAGTAGTGGCTCGGCGTCTGCGTATGTGTCCGGTGTATGGCAATAGGCCCGTCATCTACTACGTAGTCAGACGTGATCGTCACTGGTGGCACGTTTGAGTGTATTGCACTCCTCTGTCTAACTCGTCAGTAGTTACAGGCGTTATGTGACGTCACCTCATATTAAACTATCCGTAGTCCCCTCGTCAGACGCGGTGACGACCACGACGCGCTGTCTGCCGACGCGCGGACACAGACGTTTGTACGCTTCATCGACAATGTTCCTGCAAGCGACTAGTTTAAGGACTTGCTCCACAGCGAGCGGGTATCGTGCGAACGTTAAATATACAGAGATAGTAACACATCGCATTCCATAACCGAAACGATACGCCTGTAATCCCTTAAGAGGTAGGCAGAGGAATTAAGAACACTCCCACGTTCCACCGGTAACTTGCACGTCCCACTATGGAATAGGTAGTGAGCCTATTGCCATTCGCACAGTCGCACTTGCAATCAACACAACCAACGAAGCAGTCGCCAACACGACAGACAGATGGATGATGATAATGATGATGGTGATTAAACTATTTATCAATCTACATCATTTGGATTATTTAATCGATAACCGATAGCTCAGCCGCCGTCAGTCGCGCAACCGGGCAATACTCTAGCGAGGGATGGTAGAGAATGAATACACAGCGATATTTGTGTAGACTGTAAGCGTTTCAGTGCTATCGCTGCCTCAGAAATAACGTTTCAGGACACTCTGAGCTGTGACGTCACTTTACACTGCTGGGAATAAGCGCAGCGGTAGGAATGAACAAGGGTCGATATAGACAAAAATAGGTTCCGTTTAAACCGATCCATGTATTGTGTGGTGTGGTTTTTTAAATGAATACCAATATCCCGGGACGTGGTGGCAGTGACGTAGTAAACCACGGCTGTATCCTGAGACTGAGAGTACTGTATACTGAGAGGAGAGCCGTCTCAAACAATAGAACGAAACAAGGACCAGTGAAGATCACAATCGTGATCTCCACTGACCTCCATCTATTCATACACTACGTAGATTCAGTGCCTAAATTGAAATCCTCGCTTGAAATACTTTCGATATTTCAAAAACAAAAGATTTCTAAGAAGATCACAATGACCAAGCTCTTAACGTTAGGCTTAGTGATATAAGGTTATGTTAGGATAAGAGCGGTTTGGCACTCGGTACTCTCTGCCCACCCTACAACAATAGCGACGGAAAGTTATATATATGTAGATACCCTATACGCTCCTTATACCCTGAATCAAGGTACATAAAACGTTCGTCGTAGCAGCTCATTACCCATTTATACATCCAGTATTTCTCGTCCTCAAGATCTGTTCCTTAACCTATGAATAAGGAACTCTTTATGAATAAAATATCCAATATTCGAATTAAAAAGCAAAAAACGGATATTGAACTCCGCACAAGAGTCAATAGGGGTAGCACAAAGAGTTCGCGGCCGCATCGCCAATTTGCATCGCCAGCTACTAATCCCCGTCGCGAAGTTTCCAAACTCAAATTCCATTACACGATAAAGTACTGCTTCCTTTTAAAACGGAAAGCAAGACGCCGCGCGTGATTGGGCGGCTCGCCGCGCTCCGATTGGCCCGCTCGTGACCCCGCCTCCCTCGAGGGGTATAAAAATCGATGCGCGTCACCAGTTTACTCTTTTTACTGCGGCGCGTCTGCCCGACACTCCGCGCTTGTTACTAATAATGGCGCTTGTGCTTTCTTTTATGGCATAAAGTGTTTAGTTGTATCCGTTGTCCGTGCAAGCGACACGGGAGTCTTTTGTTGGTTTCACAGATAGGGTGGTATTCTCGGACGCGTTTAAAAGCTTCTCAGAGATGCCTTTTCACTTATTTCCTAGGTCGCAGACGACAATGCTGTAACGACCATTTTTCCACTCTCTAAGGTTACGCGTTTAACTGTCGATATTATATGACGGGGCATCGGCGCTTTCAATGAAAAGGATCTCCGCAACCGGGAGGGAGTTATACAGCCTCTCTAAAAGGTTTCGCAATCAAAATTGTTTTTTGTTTACACAAAGCTCTACAATTTTTCCTTGCGTTGCATCACTTGCAATTCTACTCGTTTCATATTTCTTCTGTTTCTAGTTGCGGTCTTCAACGATAAAGGATGTTTTGAGGAGTCTTGTTATATATTTAAAACGATTATTGTTGAATTTCCATCCGCAATTTATGTAGATAGTAATAATATGGGAAAATTTTAAAATAATATTTTATGAAGAATTCAAATGTTTGTTTAAGTTATTATTCTAAAAAAATGTGTACTGAACCTAAAATCTATTTATAAATGTTGTCAGCATTATGTTTTCTATCAAAGTCTCTATCTTTGGCTTTAAATATATAAAAATTTAAATGGAAAATTCCTTAAAACCGAGTTACTTAAGAAAATATAAGGGTTCCCTCAAAAATGCCGGGATAAATCAAAGCGTAAACGGATAAAAGCATAAACACTTCACCCTTGTTTAAGGTATATAACTTAAGAGAATTTTGGTGCTTGGTCCAAGTGAAAAAGTTGAATTTTACGCTCGTAGTATACTCCCACGTTTTATGATTTACGTTTAAGTCCACTATGGAATAGGGCGGTGAGTTTATTGTTACACCTGGAATAAATCCAGACTCCGAATCACTGCTAGAAATTTATTTTCATCAACATACACTTGCGTATTCAACTATCCAGTAAGAAAGGTTGAGCAGTTTAATTTTATTTACTTCGATCTAAACCAGACTTAAATAAGTTTTCGTTCAATCCAAATATGTTATGAAAGTTTGAGGAGTATACAAATGCTATCATTTGACCCCAATCAAACGTACATTTTTTTAACATACTGCATCTTCAATGCAGTTACTTGAAAAATATTTTATTAACACTCATACTGTTTTTTAATAAAACTAACAATAAAAAAGTACTTCATAAAAATATTGTAGAAGAATTACTTATAGCTAGGCTTTTCAATTTAAATACTTTTAAATCGCCAATTTTGCTAATAGCTTAAACAATCTATGCCACTTACTTGTGACTTGCGCCGACACCAAACATTAAATAATTTATACTTATGAAGGGGCAGAAGCGCCGCCCCAAGAATCTTGACGGTGAGATTTGCAAGATTTGGGGCGCTTCCGTTATTTCGTATTATTATAGAGCTATTTAGGGGGTGCCTTATAAGGGTCGATCGTGTGAAGATTCACCCAATCTTTTCAACCTGAACTTTGTTTGAATATACTGTTCTGTCACGTCATGTAGAGAACTTTCAAAGCTCTACCAATAGCTCGGCGGCTTTGTAGAGTACAATTTCACGGCGCTTTCATAATTTACGAGTATAGTTTCTGTTTGTGAATAGCTCTATAATATAATATAGAGCTATTCACAACCAGAAATAATGTTACTGTTTTTCATTTACTTTTAAGTATGTTGTAAATATTTAGCCATTAGTTTATCTCCCTTGTTAACCAGGTGCTGGTAAAATAAGTACGAATTAAAAAATATTTTAGAGAAATCAAAGGCTCGCAGAATTTTAAGATATTTTTTAACATTATTTATTAGCATCATCTTTTATCAAATTTTAATATTGGATACGATTGGCATGTAGAGATATTTTCTTATTTTTTAAAATAATATTTAATGTGAGCGAAATGGTTTACATATTTATATATTGTAAGGAAACGCTTTGATACCGTTACATAATCTGACAGAACACATCATCACGATGTTATTTCCCCGAAAGTAGAGACAGAGGAAAGTACTACATTTCACTAGTTATGCATCAGTTATACGTCTCGTGGACTTGGAGTGCCTATTGCCATACACCGGGCACAAATCTACACTCCTACGTCCTACTAGATATTTCAAGTTAGAGAAACAAAATATTAATTTGCCCGACCGTGGTCTCGAACACAGGACCTTTTGCTCTACACCCATACTCGCAACTACTGGACCAACGAGGCAATAATTACATATTATACATAAGGCAAGCTGAAGGGTTAAAATGATGCGTTCTTCGAACCCGTGTTCGCTAAATTTGAAAGCCGATTCCAAGTTTAAAACACTTTATTTATGTCAGTAGATACATATAAACATTTATTTTAATTTTAAATAATCGTCGTAGACTCCGTAGAACCTCCGTAGCATCAATCTTATTACTATATTTTGGTGATTACTATTACTTGTTTAAGCAATGAAGTAGCCGCGAAAGCCAATATTGACATTTCTTTCACGATGTATTTAAAAATACGGGCTATTACAGCCTGAAGCCACCTTGAAGGCGCTGGAAGCGTTTGAGTTTTATACATTTATGTATACATTGAAAATGCAAGACTGTACTCTATTTTCAGTGAACACCGTCCAAATATTATTATTTTTATAATATCATCACACCATAACTGTTAGGTAGTGAGTATCGTGTGCTGAACATCTGTTAACTTACATACCCGCCAAGCTAAGCATATTTATAATATGATCTAATCACGCTAATACACATAAATGCCAAGGCTACTTCAAAGAACCGCCGTCTAAATGGAATTGACTCCCAATGGAAATATTAGGAGATCAAGACGCGCGACGTCGGGGGCGGTAAGCTAGTCGTAAATAACACACATAACACACAATGGGGGATCAAAGGGATTTAGCGAATCCTCGTGACAGACAGACGGATTTGTAAATAATCAAACTTGGAGTAACTTACCAGATTACGTTCAATATGCAACCTAACTTTAAATTTTTATAATACATACTACTACATACGTATATATGTAAATCATACTACAATATGAGATAAATTATCACGATTCCAAAGAAATATTTAATTCCAAAAATAATTAATCAAAGGAAATAAAAGAGAGGAATTCGAGGATTCAAATCGCACTTAATTAGCTGTAAATAAAAAACGTCTCAGAGTCGTTACTAATTCCTCCCCCACTGTGATAATGTTTTATAAGACGAAGCATTAATCACAGACCCTCCAAACAATCGTTCCGGATTTTTCATCTAAAATTACTTAATTAACTCACTAAAAGACTGTAATCGTCTGCACAAAACAGTACGGAGGATTAAAAAAAAATTGAAACGTCAACAAAAAGGCGCCAACAATGACAGATCGTTTACATTGGAGGAAAATGTCCGCCGTCACCGTAGGCGTAATTAAGGGACTGGGGACGCTTACAGTTTTTTTTTTCGCTCTCAGCCAATTTGTTTGCCAGATTTATTTAGCTATTTTAAACATTCTCAAATATTGTTTCATTTTATTTAATGTTTTTATTTCTTTTCATTAACATGTAACCCTAAAATAACATTATGCAGTAGAGTAATTTTGTATATTTTTCATGTTCATCGTTTTATATTTTACAACAGAATTACCGTTACTCAATAGCATTTGTAATGCATAAAAATCATTAAATTTTAAAAGCTTCATTTGAAACACTAAAAAGATAAATAAATAAGTTTTCAAGCGTAAATTATTGAAGAAAATACGTCAACCACCATTCAATTACTTAATTTATAGCTAAATCTTTGTTTTATTGATAAATAAAGGTTTTGTTGCTATAAATCTGAAAACTTTTAACCATGCTAATCAAAACAAGCGGTCGAGATGTCACTAAGCCGGAAACGGACGTCAACCGCCATGTTTAACAAGACGGCTTGACGTGTCCCAATTTGTTGCCTGCGACTCGTTTACCCATTCCGCCGAGTTTTACGCAGTGTTGCCAGATAAAAGGGTCGTTTTTACCCTGTAAAGGGGAAACTACTTGTAACCCCCGTTGATTAGATGGGGTAATGATGTTTCTTCATACGGATTAAATGGATAAGGGTAGAGGGTTTTTGTTTTTATTTCGTTTGCGAGGCTTGATGTGACGCTGGATTAACTTCAGCGGAATAAAACCTTGTCCGTGGTTGTTACGAATTCCATCAAGTTGAGAATTTGTTTAAACATAATGGATTACTTATTTTTATGATTGCATTGGATGAAGTGAGCTATATTTGTAACGAGCAAGTTAAATAGATATGATGACGTCATCTGTCTGTGAAGATAATTATGTTTGTTATGAAGGAACATATTACGATGATGCTAAGTGTGGTAATGGAACCATTATAAGTCGGGAAGACTGAGAGAATCTTCCGCAATTATTATTATTTAAGATATTTAAAAACTTATTTAATGATGCTCATGACTGTATCGGTTCGGTCTGTACACCACCATACCGCCACAATAAGGATAAGCGGCGGTACGAGCGACAGCTTTCCTGAAGGCCTGCGTCAAGGTTTACAGGCTTTAAAAAGCACGGGAGATCTTGTGTAAAGTTTTTTAATAATTTTAAAAACCACTTGAATTGTACAATATTATAAGAGCATAAAGGATACAAATATATTGCAATATTTTCATTTATGTTATTACTTGGACCATCACACCAGGCTCTGTTCGGGGCAGGCAGAGAGTACTGAATACTAAATGTCTCTATTCTAATATATTATTCTTCTTCTTATTCTATATTCAATATGATTACGCTATGAATTATTGTACTGAACTTCTTCTCAATCTTACAGTTTCACATTGTACTATCTGATCAAATACGCGATGAGAAATTATCATACAACATATGACACTTGCTGAATACAGGTTTCAAACGATTTCGAAGAGCGAATTCTTATTATATACTCGTATTCATTGTACTCTTTCAAACTGTGCTGATTGATGGTTCTGTCAACGAATCTTATTACTAAGAACATTGTAGTATTTTATGAGATACTCGTAGCTGATTAAGTAAGGCTTTGGGCTTTAATTCTGTGCTTTAGTTCTCAATGTAACGTACATATTTGCCATGGTCCAGGCAGTGATGTGTACCGACCCGGGATTTGAACCCAGAACCTCTCGATCGGCAGTCGCACTTGCAACCAACACAACTAACAAGGCAATCACACATAATAGTTTTCCATGATATAAGTCCAATTCAAGATTCAAAAGTAAACTAAAAAAAAACTCCCCTAAAATCCAACCAATAATTCTATCTAGATTTGAAAATATTGTAGAGGAAAACTTTAACAGCAATGTAACGGACGGTGGTTTTGGTAATTCAATGGTTACAGTGTTATAGAACTGAGTTTAAACCAATCTGCGCGAACAAGACCGCTAAGAGCCGGCCGCTGAAGTTGTCCGCCGCAAATGATCAAACTCGCTATATAATGTTATTAGCCGGCTAGTTGGCTCCGTCGCCGCTAGCACCGATATTGGCAGTCCGATCGATTGTGCTCCCTTTACACAGAATAGTCACTCGAGGAAGTACTAAATCAAGTGAATTCTTAAAGGGGCATGCGTATCCTACTCGTATAATAAATTGTGAAAAAGTAGTTTAAAACTCTTCTAGTTATAAAGCTTTAACAATTGTTAAGTAGTAATATTTTAAGTTGGCTTGGTCGTAATACACTTAAAAAAATTTATCTGTTCTGTTTTTGGTTTGGTTTTGAAAGATTAGTCTCGAAATTATGTACGTTTGTTTATCAATCTGATTTTGTTTATTGATATAATAAATCATTAAGTTCATTCTTATTATTTTATCAACGTGCAATAAAACAATTTAATTTACAAGTTATGAAAACATTTTGTATCAAATTTCAATTCTATACTCGTAAAAAATAATATAAATGTAATAAACAAAATTAAAAAAAACCTAAAATCACTGATAATACTATAACAAACATATTTATTAACTTCAAAGGAAAATATAGTATACATATTTGTGCATATATGTATATTATTCATTGTAAATCAAACGTGTAAAAAAAATTAAATGTATTAAATGTTATGTTAATATGAGTTTCTTCCTAAAATAAGGATATATTATTATTATTATTATTATTATTTAGTTTAGTTTAAGTATAAGACGTTATTATCGATAACAGGCGACCTGAGACAGTCATCTATCTTACTGCAATAAAATTACAATAACCGCAAATCAATTTAGTAATCTGTTCCAGTGTACTGTCCAGTATAAACGGGTCATATCTGATCAACGTAAGATATTCCTGTGGGCTGAGCATCGGGGGCTGCGGTCCACACAATTTGCTTACACGACCGACGGGATAATCAAGATTTGGGATAGGCATGCTTAAATTATAATGTCGAACAAGTCGTTTTATAACCTTCTCATTTTGAATATATTCAGTTCACACAGTTCCTTTAATCGGAGATATAAAACGTGTTCATGAACAAAACAATAAAATTGTTGACTCATCATCACAACCTATCGCAATTCAATACTGAACATACTCCTCCCTTATTAAATTATATTAACTGCGCCTAATTTGTCATCAGCCTTTTAATCGTTTCAGTGTTTCAAACTGTTTCAAACCGTGCTGACCGAACCTGGCCGGCGGGTATTGTACATATTTTTATTGTTAACTTATGTAATATTTATAATCCTAAACTCACCTAGACAGCATAGCATCGTTGGCGTTCCCGAAATGGTTCGCAGCCAGCGCCGCTTCAAGAACATTCGATTCCCGTCGCGGCTCGGCGCGGTTCAAAATTGAACTAATCGAGAAACTCGTGTAAGGAGCGCTACCGGTCGCCTTCTCTTCTTTGTCCTTCTTCAAGTCGTAGAACGGACTTTTCTGATCTTTCCTAGAAGGTGATGACGGTATGTCCGGACTGCTGGCGCCGGAGACCACGTTGACCTCGATGTCGTTGTCCTGGGACGACACTGGCGAGTCCATGGTGGAATCAGCACCGCATTTTATGATAACCTGTAAGAGGAATATCAGATGTGCATTTAATGTCATCATTTCACCTTTTAGTTTTAGATGTTGCAATCACATTTTTTGTTAAATACTCGTTGAAATGAATACTCGATTGATGAATGTAGAAGAAGCGCGGCAGGTCTGTAAGAATAGATATATTTGGAATTTCTTGCTCACTCCATATCCCGTAAGGGACTTGGCGTGATAATATGATAAAATAATATTTATATTTAGGCAAATGTATCAATGTTTTTATTCCTATTACTAAACAGCTGTATGAAATGAAAGTTTCCTATGGATTCCCCACGTTGTAATACCTGTACCAATTATATATCATGAGAAGAAGCTTAGATAAGTACTGTATCACCATAATAATAATATCCTAGAACATATCTACACACGGCCATCAGATCTCAATCTGGATAGTGTTTGAAGCTGCACGGAGTTGTATATGACCAATCAAGTTCATTGGCCCAAATGTTGGCAACTCCGTAGCTTGCCCATGCCCAGTCCCAAAATAATTTTCTACGAGTATATACTGTATATATTGTCTGTCTGTCTACATCGACTGCCTCGTTGGTCGTGTTGGTTACAAGGGCGACTGCCGATCGAGAGGTCGTGGGTCCAATTCTCGGGTCGGGCACTATAAGATTTTTCTAATTTAGATTTTCTAGTAGTGGCTTGGACTCTGGATGTGTGCCCGGTGTATGGCAATAGGCTCACCATCTATTCCATAGCGGGGCGTAAACGTCACTGTTGAAACGTGGGAGTATTCTACATTCCTCTGCCTACCTCTTCGGGGATTACAGGCGTGATTTTACTTTGTTTTTTTTATCTCATAATCTGTCTTTTCTCACATTTGTCTACAACATCTACAACGTTACTCGCATCATCAACGAAGATTACTCAGGTTCTTCCTTTTTTCTTCTTAACTTTTAAGTGTTGGCAGCCAGAACTCATAATCATTTCATTTCGCACATTCGTCAACAATGTCTTCAACATTACTTCATTTCACTTTTCCGTTGCAACGCTAAACGCCTTAAGAGCCGAGTGATCTATAATTCAAAATATTTAAGTGCGTTATTGTTCTTAGCCGTATTAGGGCTGTCCCCGGGGCTCGGAACAATATTAAGAGGGGTTCCGTACTTAATATAGCTGAATAAGTAATAGAGTTACATGGAGCAAGATCTTGAGGTTTTGACGTAATCGCCTCTCGTCCGCCTCGGGTTATTAATGTGGATTAAATTATGACCGGACTGAATGATGTTGTGGTAGTGAAGCTAGATGACAAATTTTATATTATTTATAACGTAACATCACGCATGTAATCCCCGAAGAGGCAGGCAGAGGAATGTAGAACACTCCCACGTTTCACCAGTTACATTTAGGTATGTCTCGTTATGGAATAGGTGGTGAGCCTATTGCCATACACCGGGCAAGTGTTATTTACAACGTATCCAATATCACTGTTGCTGTTTTTATAATAAACGCGGGAGTGTTTTACACTCCTCTGCCTACATCTCCAGGGATTGCAGGTGCGATGTTACGTTACATGTACGTTATTATATCATCACGGCAGGTTCCTAACTGGGTGGGCAGAGAGCACCGGATTCCGTGTACAAGATACACCGCCGCCTTGCAGACCTGACGTCCTTCACCTATATAACTATATATGTATTTAGTGTACACGTATATTTATATGACCTATCAGCAATTGACAATGCTAGGTACGTAATTCCTACTTTTCAAATACAAGTAACATTTTAAAACAATATTTATTCCTAATTAAATACTAAATGTTCATAAATAAACTAGCAATGAATCAACTAAAATCACTTACTACCGGCACCCACACGTCAATGGGCGAAAATTTTCAACAGCGTTTAAATTACATATATTGATACGACTTGAATCAGTTCGCAAATAACGTTCGGCCGATCGACGTAGAGCGATGCTTAAACATACTAATGCGTCGATGCGACCGTATTCAGTCCGTCAATGGTACGGTTGAATTGGAAACGACAAAAAGTCTCGTGTTCGCGTTAAACTCGCGTTGATACCATCGCTGGGACGGCTAATGCGCGCGCTCGCAGGCGCGCGGCCGCCGCGGCGCCGTGCTGCGGTATCATGTACATTTAAACGCTCAAACGTTTAAAAGTTTATTTTAAATAGACCGGTCATTTCAACTATTTATCGTAACCATCGCTCTGCCACTTTAATAGATTGTAAAGGATTTTATTCGACTGTGTTGTTTCGAATTGGAATGTAAATTTAAATGCTAGTATTTAATGACCGGCTTGTTGGTGCAGTGATTGCAAGTGCGACTGCTGTTGGAGATGTCCTGAGTTCAAGCCCCAGTAGGGCAAAGTATTATTGGATTTTTCTACCGTAAGATTCCCAGGAGTAGCTGGGAGTCTGAATATTTACTTGGTAAGAAACTCACTTTCTGTTCCATAGGAAATTAATTGAAATTTGAAATCCTACATGAAACTACATCCCTCTACTTACTTCTTCAGAGAACTACAGGCGTATTATTATCCAAAAGCGTAACATCACGCCTGTAACCCTCGAAGACGCAGACAGAGATATGTAGAATATTCCCATGTTTCATTAGTTACGTTTACGTCCCACTATGGGATAGATGGTGAGCCTAGTGCCATACATCGGGCAAAAATCTAAATTAGAAAATATCCAATCGTGCCCATCCGGAATTTGAACCCAGCCCCTCCCGACCAGGAGTTCCGCTTGCAACCAACACGACCAATGGGCCAAGCGTAATGTCCAGCGGCCTGCACGTTCTACCAGGACACTCGAGTCTAATGTAAATCGAATGGTGAATGTTGATGATATTATTGAAGAATGCTCATAGCTCTGACAGCATTGCAGACTACATACTATTTGCAGAGTTGCTCAGCCACGCTGCGCGGTCACACTCTTGTTGTCTACGCGACCCTTGATGTCTTAAGCAGTCAGTGCCGGCTGTTATCATCGGTGAACCTATTGAGAAGTCTAGTTAAATGTTTGACACACGGATTAGTAACCCGTGCCTCTGCTATTCAGCAGTATAACAGCTTATTCGGCGTATACTCCATGCCTATCCCACTTGTGAGAATACCAGTTGCCCAACATTGAGACGTTATGAGTTGCAGTTATGTTAGTGAGAATGAACGATTCAAGAAACTAACATTTACTATTCAATGCAGTAACTATTTTAACACATGTCACGACAGATATCTTATGGGTTAGGCTAGGGTTAGAACACCGAGTGCTAAATATCTAATTCTTAACAGATCTAGTGCGCTTCTCCTACATTAATCACTCCAGTCAATGCTAAACCACAGTTAAATTAACTGTTTGTAAATAAACCGCTTGTAATTGGATACTTGAGAATACAGATAAAATCGCATCGCCGCGCCGGCTGCCGCCCAGCCGCGCGGAACCGAATGGGAATCGATACTTTTCAAAATCGATTAGCTGGCTGTTTAACGTTGTTTTTATAAACACAGTATTTTGATACCCACATGTTGCGCTTCAAATCAAATTCCGCGTTGGTTTCGTGCTTTTTATAATTTCTCTAAAATCCCCCGTGAATTTTTTTACAATCAATTAATTTTAAAACTAAATATTATGCGATAAACATGATCGAGTCTGTTATAATAGAGATCTTTGGAATTCTATGCTCCCTGCCTGCCCCATAAAGAACTTAGCCTGATTATGTAATAGTATAAATAAGATGCA
>DWDW01000383.1:0-15237 GCA_018245635.1 Mimoniades versicolor eupheme | reverse complement strand
CAATTAATAAATAAGAATTAGTATTGAAAACTTTTTTTGATTTTTACTCCCTATATTTAACCGGTAATTGGTTGTTGGAATCAAAAAACCGAATGTGTAAATATAATATATTTCTTAATCACATTAAGATATAATCATGTATTTATGCATAGCTATCATACATCAAACATGTTAAATTATACAAAATATTTTTGGAATACCGTTATCTTTATCTTATTTAATCTTCAGTCTTTCACACGTTATAGGAAATCTGTTACATCTGTTCTTTCACAATTAAAGACGTTTAGTAGTATAGTAATCTCTCAGCGTTTTATAACGATATCAAGCCATATTTGCTAGGCTGGGACACTTCTTAATTATTTATTTTTCTTTGTTTACAACTGCTCCATTTTCATTTTCGTGCTTCTCGGCATCCTTACTAGTCGAACCGCGGTCATCCCTCTCAGATCTATCTGATGATTTCCTCCTATCATGCTTGCCTTTTTTATGTCTGTCCATGATTCGTATCAACGATTTACTGGCGGTGTTACTTTTGCCCGGCGCCGATTTGTTCAGCGCGTGCATAGACATAATTCGTCGTTGTGACGTCAGAGTGGAACGCCGATCGTTATAGTACTCTTCGATTTCTTGTAGCGTCAAATCTTTTGTCTCTGGAAGGTAGAAGTACAGGAACAAGCTACCTGCGGGCACATCGTGCACAAGAAACTATTAGGTATCGTGAAATGTCGCACAGTGTTTAACACGAAGTAAGACCTAGTGATATTCATTTTTAAACAAAAATACCTATCGGAAATTGGACTAAATGAATCCTTCAGATAAACGTAGGTATATTAGAAAAACCCAATATTTTTAATGAGCATAATAAACAAGCAGATGTGCCTCCAATACCGAATATTCATCGCCACTTATCCCAATCCCAACACCCTTTTGCATTACCAATACGTTACCAACGTCGAACTACAAAACCATTATAAAATGATCTCCATCCGCCACGTAGGTATTATGGATAAAAATCTCGTTTATTAAAAGCAAATGTCCAGAATTGGAACGAAGCAGGCCGACGATGATTACGATGTCGATATGGTAAATGTGTGAATAATTACATAACAAGGAAGAGAGGCCAAACATAAGGAGAGTGTTGGTGAACCCCAGCGCCTCGCTCACGGACGGGTAGATCTTGTTCATGAGAAACACTGACACGTTCATAATTGATATTGAAATCCCGCCGAGGAAGCCTCGTATCTGTAAGAATAAAAATTGTTCCCCTGAAACTTAGCCACAGTTTAATACTTCGTGTGTACTTAGTACATGTACGAGATTGGCTATGTACTTGTAGTACACGTGTGTATTGAATTATTATTGAAGTGTGAACCTACCACATGGCCTATTCATCACCCAGGGTTGATTGAATAAAAAAGCCTACAAACATCAATTACGACCTTGTATCCCTTAGGTTAAGGTGCTACACAAGAACAAATAATAGCATTACGAAAGTGGATCTTTTATATAGGTACGTACCCGATCAAGATTTAAACTCAGGTCCTCTCGATCGGCAGTCGCGATTGCAACCAACACGACCAACGAGGCAGTCGGTAAAATAACAGGCAGTAAAACTATTACACTGTATAAATAAAATCTAGCCATTGTTATTATATTATCATATTAGGTCCATTATAGGGTGGACAAAGTGCACAGCATGTTAAACATATCTATTCTTATAAACCAGTGCTTATTATAAATAAATTAAATTATGTTGTTGAATGTTTCGTGAGTGTCACACATCACTGTGAATTAATCTGACCTTACATCGTATGTTCTTCCGCCAGTCTCCGCCGCGACCTCGCTGCTATCGTGTAGGTCAGAAACTAGTCGGGGCCACCCCGAAAAAACATACGTGAGTCTAGCCGGACTAATTCTCAGTCAAATTAATTTATGCTCTGTTCATAAATGTATTAATAATTTGAAAACACTAATGAACAGAATAATTTACCTAACCAAAAAGTCCATGAAATATAACTACGTCTCTTACGTTACACTCACTTGCAGAGGATACAATTCATACATTATAAGCACTGGCAACGTGTAGTGGCCCAGTGTGGCGAACATGATGTAACCCATGTAGAAAACCTGCGGCAACGGGGTCCGTTGGTCCGTGTAGCTAACGAAAAACCCCAGCGTGATGCAGATCACTCCCACCCCGAGTCCTGCACGCAAAAAAACATTCAATAAGGTATCTACTCTGAATCTGATCTCAATGCATTTGACAGGCGTGATAGTTCTGGCCTTATACTTGGCCAAATGGCGAAAAGATCACACAAAAAGCTGATAACTACTAATTGAGATAGCAGATAACGGAAAAATTTAAAATAACATGTACTTTTATATCCTAATCATATATCTGTGAATAATCTCTTATACCCTATACCTAGATTAATTCAATGAGATATAATTATAAGATTTTCTAGTAGTATCTCAATATTTAAATCTCATTAAATATAGTCAGAGCTGCGTAGGATTTGAACGCCACACCTCTAGACTGACATTGAAACATCTAATTTGCTGCTACCCAATTACACCCTTACTTAATTTCAGGTTGAATTAAAATGTAACATTAATTTTAATTACAATTAAATAGTTAAAGTTAATAGTCTTACATAAAGTAGAAAACTAAAAACCCACCTGAAGTCAATGCCAGCGGCTTTCTACCGACTTTGAAAATTATAATCGACGTAAATATGCCAGAGATTAATCTCGTTACGCCAAGCAGCACGTTACCCGTGTGCGGGTCTATGCTAGATTGTGAATGCTGAAAAAAGAAACAACATCAACTCCCTTTATTGGTTGGACCTCTCGGAACGAGAAGGGTTCGCGAATACAAACATACAAAGTATAAAATGCAAGTCATAAAGCGCGTACTTGGTCAGAAGCTATTAAAAAATAGTGACATCGAAACTCAATTTAGTAAAATAAATATTTAATACATGTATGTATGTATTACCTCCAATATTTCAACAGTCCACATAATGATTATATAAACACCAGACATTTGGGCCAGCGTGTTGTAAATGAACATTGTAATAAATGGTTTACACGACGAACGTCTGAAAACAGCGTAGAACTTCTCCTTCCACGTCAATCTGAAAAGTGATCGTGATGCCAAAGTAGTATTCATAAATTTACTGTTATGCATTATATATGGATTTTATACACGTTGGTTGGAATAATTTACATAAAAATAATATTAGCTACCGTGTTATTTTAATATAACAATCGTTAAACATTATCAGAAGCCGTTGGAAAAACTTTTCAAAATCAATAACTTTTACCAGACCATCACTTTTTTAACAATCACCTATAATAACATTCCGCGGGATGAAACATGTAAATGCCACGACGTTCACAAGGTTAACTGGGATACTAAAATAACATTACCTATGAATGTCGTTGTCCATCTTAAAATCAATCAACTCGTCCATCTCTGCTTGAATATTGTGCGACGGCGAGCGAAATTTCCGGAGAGCGGCTTCCGCACTTTCTACCGTATCGTTCATTAACAGGTAATATGGCGTTTCGGGAAGAAAATAGTTGAAGCACATCAGTGCCAGTGAATAGGACATACAAATGTAACATAGTGTTTGCCATCCGCAGAACACACCTAACCCGGCCTGAAATTATTAAAAATTGATTACTAATTGTTGAAAATGCTTGCATAAATTACTGCTTCACTTCAATGTCATAATGCATAAGATCGTATGTGTTTTTAATAATAGATTAATGTGGGAATGGAACGTTAGCATGATATATGGAAACGAACGTAAAAGGTGTGAGTATGGTGGGAGAGAGTGTGACAGGGACGGAGGAAACGAGCGGAACGGGCCTGTGAGATTGACAGCAAGGACGAAAAGACGAATTAAACCAAATATAAGAAGAAGCAGTTTAAATATAGTTTATAAAGCCCCAAAGGTGTTTTGTTCCGATGAAACAAATCCCACATTAATATTAATTATTAAAGATTAATACAATATTTAATGATCATTAAATATTGCATTGTCCGTTACTGAACAGTTCCGCTGAACTGCCACTGTCTGAGCCACTGTCGTATCTTATTTTCTACAAAGGATCTTTTAAATTAGCCTATATGTACTGCAAAAGTTATACTTAAACGTACTGCGTTGACCGATTCTCATGAAGAAGGATCTCGTATAGGTCTAAAACTTATCGGACTACCGTCAAAAGAGATAGGCGAATTAGCCGGTAGACAATTAGAACGTGTATACTAAAGTGACTTTTGATCGTAGTAAGTAAAAAGCAGTACCTGAGCAGTTATACCCATGGACATCGCCAAGTTAGGGAACGATCCGATTACGCCGCGCATGTTCGGCAAAGATATTTCCGTGAGGTACGGCCGGGGCACGCTCATCACCATGCCCATGCCGAAACCAGTTATCACTCTACCTGTCAACATACATACCATACATTTATTTGTTTGTTTAAACTTCACCGGCTCAGAATACAGGGTGATATCTTAATACCTTACAAACGCAATCCAATAACCGTGTTGCTACAATTATAGGTGAACAAGTTTAACAACATAAATTGTATTACATCATAATGTCCATATGTATATTTTATATTATTGTTTATGTATGTATTTTAGACATATAACATTTCAATGTGACTCAAAAGTTTATTAAAAATACTGGAATGCGTTGGTAGATACCACGTGAATATCACTCGTAGGTACTATTAGATGCGTGGTCAGCAGTCAGCATACCACCGTGTTAAGGCCACTAGCACTGCAGATCGTATTGGGGGATAAGATAAAATAAAATATCGTTTTATAGTATACCTATTATCAAATCCGCCGCGGTTGAGGCCACACCCGTATATAGCCATCCGAGCGCCACGGGAACATGACTTAAGACTAGCATGACCCGTCGGCCGAGTTTATCTATTAGGATGCCAGATATAAGATTACCCAACGGGGCCGAAAGGGTCAAGACGCTGGCTGAAAAGAAAATCGTGTTTACAGAGCTACATCAGTAAACACTGTTGAGCAAATAACTTAAGATTAAAAACTCCATATACCTATGTACGTACCGATCCATGACCGATCAGATGTATTCGTTTTGATATCCGAAGCCGCTATCTGCGGAATTGCCACTGCGGTGAAGCCAAACGCGAGTCCTATCACCGCCATGGAAAGATTGACCCAAACGCCGTAACCTAACTGGATCAACGATGTCCTCGTCCAAAACCCAGGATCTGGGTAAGTGGTGACGGGGGCTGGCTGCATTGTTAACGCATTTCCTTAATAATCTTAACCCAGAACACGAGTTATTATCATACAGAAGAAACTTTCTCATGCTTGTACGGTTTCGTCCGTATTTCAATATTTCATAGCACAATATTCTGCCATAAATTTACATTTTACTTTCAGAAAATGCACTACTAGCATATTAATTACAACCGGGAGAAAATCCAAGCATACGTATTTCTATAACAGATTCTTTATGAACAGTTCTGACAATAAAATGTTAAAGAATATTGTCAGTTTATTTCTTTGTCTGGTAATTGTCAAAGTTGCAAACGAGAAGTAGGTTGTTCATACGAACATGGTCAGATTATGTTCCAGTTTGACTCACGTATAGTTTTTCACAATAGCCTGACCTGAGCTCATACTTACCGGTTCCAAGAGGTCCCACCAACCGTAATCTGATAAAAAATAGTAGACTAATGGTGCAGTACCTAATACCTTTATGATATTGACGTAATTAATTCAATATAATGTACCTACGCCCGATATTATATTGTTCTTATGTTATAAAACCGTTAATATGTTAACGACATAGTAACGACATAGTAACGACATTAGGCAGCAGATTGTTTGCAATCGGGAAAACCCAAAAAGTTTCTTTAAGACGCTGCGCTATTCCAATACAAATTAGTCTAGACATGAACCATAACTGAGGCTGTCTATCAACCCGGATTCAGGAAGGTTTGAAGCCGCTCTCTGTAAGTAAGCTGCCTGATCAAAATTAATTAAAAACATTTAACAAAAAAAAATCACTATTACCTATTTCGACATTCGTGTTTGACGGAAATCCTATTTTAAGTGGAAACTGAATAGTAACAAAATATTCAAGTCCTCATCTAATTTGGAACTACATACAAATACAACCTTTCGTCATTATCATCATCATCAGCAGCTTATTTCCGTTCACTGCTGGACATAGAAGTCTCCGATAGCACACCACTGAGCACGATCTTTAGGTCTTTTGCATCCAACTGCTACCAGCCACTTTGCGTATATCATCACTGTACCTAACTGGAGGGGGTACTACGCTACTTTTTCCCAGCCGTAGTCTCCACTCAAGACACAACTTTTAATTGCACTAATAGCAGCATACACAGAGGTACTCTACCTTTGATATTAGTGTTTTTTATGCATCTTTGGATATATAAATGGCTTTGTGTATTTATTATTTGCAAAGTCAGCTGTGAAAACTGGCTTTAAATTCTTCCCCGTGAACCGTGACATGAGGTTCTGTTCGAAGGCAGCCAGGACGTGGAGAAGTGTCCCTCGGGATATGGCGTTGAACTCTACACCGTCAGCATGCTCTATTACTTGTTTGCCTGGAAAAGTATCATGAATTTGCAATTTTTGTGAATTTTTGTATTACTTTCTTTGAATGCCTCATTGTTCGAATGGTGGCAAGTGCGACTAAAGGGCGTGAGGTCCTGGGTTCGGTCTCCGGATCGTGCAAAATATTATTTACTCTAAACTTGAAATTCCTGATATTAGCACGAAATCTGAATATGTGCCCGACGTGTGGCAATAGACTCACCCTATATTTCATACAACGTATAATATAACTGGCATAACGTGGTATTACTACTATCCCATGCGTGAATATAGGACTGATGTTATAAAAGGTACATACATGAATTCACACCAATATTAATCCACTGATTCACCTATTTTGTGAAAAATGAACATTCCCCAAAGCATTTAAAAAGCTGTTAATCGTCTTCATAAAAAAAATTAAAATACTGTAGGAAGTCATCGTGTAATTACTTTTTTGTTACTTTTTAATATTTTAAACAAAGATGGCGATTATATTAATTTTTCGAAAATAATTTGATTTTTATATAACCATAATTATTGCCGAATATTGCCGTGATAAATCGTACTTAATGATTAAGTAAAAATACCTTGTTCTTTTAAAACGGTGGTGATATCTCTACAATACGCACATATCGGCAGTAGACAGTTGAGCAGGCACGTTACACGCATACCGAATGACCTGAACGAATGAACGAACCGACTACTGATTGTATTGTAGGTAAGTGTTTTGAAAACATCGATAAGAAACGTAGTTATACATTTTCGTGTTTTTAAAATACATCCAAATTAAGAAGGAGAATTTTGGATTAAAGTTGTATTATATTATATTGTTTCCACATCTCTAGTGGTGGCACGGAGTGTGGATTTGTGACCGGTGCATGGCAATAGGCTCACCGCCTTTTACCATGGAGGAACTTAAACGTAACTAGTGAAACGTGGTAGTGCATTATACTCTTCGGGGATTACAGGCATGATGTTATGTATATTTTATTTTATAAAAAATAGATTTTTAGAACCATTATTTATTTCACAAAATCATAAATCAATCAATGATCAATAGGCGACCAACATGAAAATTGTAAAAGTTGATAAATACACAGCCGAAATGCTAATAATTCAATCATTTGCTGACTATTCTAGCAATCATCACGTTCATTTCAAGAAAACTTCAAGATTTTTCTTCAATATTAAGGGTGAAAAAAGGCAAATACTCCATGGAATCCCTTTGTTTTCCCGGAACAGAAATCCCTTAAAACAACCTAAAACGGAGGGACAAAGGTTAAGAAAATTTAAATAGTATTTTCCGTTAGAGCGTCGGATAATAATTGCAATGAAATCCGTACCTAAGGTAAGACAGAAGCAATTTTTGCAAAATCATATAAAGTATAAACAATAGTATAAAATATATTTATTTAAGAATATCGTTTAGGATAAGTAATGTCAATGTTGCCATTGAATTAAATAAAACTTCACTCTCTTCTACGAATATTTTATTTTCCTTGTTTGACAACCTCTCCATTTTCGGTCAATAAAACTGAAAGAACCCTTCTTCAGAAACAACAAAAATATGTTCCAACAAAACAAATGCTTTAATAGGTCAAAGAAAAGAAAATGTATATTTAAGATAAAGCACGTGATTTGGACACTATAGTAAATGCCCAGTCAGTTTAGAAAATGCCAGACTATGGCAGAAATATAAGTACATGTACATAATTATATATTATATGCACTATACTTCATATATTATATTATATACATATAGTTTAACAATATCATATGTAATCGCATTTATTTTCAATTTATATGTAAAATATTATTAGCTTTCTCTCTATATACAAATATACATATACTTACTACATACAAATAAATAAAAGTTCTAAAATTATTTGTGATGGCACTATCTGTAAAATGTTGTTTCAACAATATCTACATAACTATATCTCTATGTACCTACTATCTACAACATGAATCTAAAAAATACTTACCTAAAGTTATTTTATTCAATTACAGCAAAATAATACTTTTTCAAAATATACACAGCACATTACAACAATTCAACACGCTGCGTTTATTTTGGTGTCATATAATTACATTAGTAATATTTAATTTAAAATATCATCATGGAGAAATTCCATAAACTAAATTCTCACTTCATAAACATATTTGTAGCAAAATATACGTGGATATTCCAAATACACATAAAACATAGATATACAATAAATATTAGCTCGTTTTAAACAAGCAAAGTTTTATATACATATAAAATATGTAATAATTTGTGAAATTCATCAAGTTTACTTCCGGCCACAACAATTACGCGAAGCTAAATTGCAACTGTCAATTATTCTAACTCGTATTTTTTCTAGGTAACTCGATTACTTGTTTAATAAATATAATTGCTAACTGTAGAACGACAAAAATAAAGCCGAAAATATATTCCGAAAATATATGCCGATAAATATATTCCGAAGCTTACAACTTGTCTACCTACGTATAATATCAACATTGTTCCCGCAGCAATATCACATAACAACAACAACAACAATCTCTTATTTTACATTACAACAAGACATTACAACAATTATGTTAGGCATTCTCGACTTGCGTGTTAACTTTCTTCAGCGTCTTTGTCCTACCGCAGAAGTAGTCCTCAATCTCTTGTAGAGTTTTTCCTTTCGTTTCTGGCAAAAATATGTAGAAGAATGCCATACCTGAAATGATGACAATATTACTCATCCACTACCAAGTTCTTTTAATGTAATAATTTTTATTATTAATAATGTTACGAGAGGATAACAGGTAATTGAAAGTAACGGAATTAAAAACTCTTCCAAACAACAACAAAAAATCAACACATAAACCAAATTTATGATATTTTCAAAAACGAATGAAAGAAACTCAAAAGAATTCAAAAATAATGAGCGCTATTAAAAATCGAAATGAATTTTTTTCATAAAAAGATAATTTATATGATTAATACAAAAAAAATTTAGAAGACTTTGGCATTAACCCTCTCATTCTAAGAGGACACCCGTGTTCCAGTAGTGGAACGCTGAAAAGAATAAAACTAAAGAATGTGTAAGATATTGCAGTTACCGGCAAGCGACATGCAGCCGTAGAGCGCGAAGGCGCCGTAGTAGTTGAGCGCGTTCTTGAGGTACGGGAAGGTCTTGACGACGGAGAACACGGACAGGTGCGCCGCGCACGTGGTCATGCCGCCCACCACGCCGCGCACCTGCGCCCAGCCTTGCACTTATAATGTATGCTATAGGAGACAGCGTACGCTTCAGTTCGAGACGTCCTGGGCTCTCTCTAGTTCCAGATGCTATTGGAATTTTCTAACTTACTTCCTTAAAATTACTAAAATTAAAGAAGTAAAAGTAAAGTAACTTCACGCTTGTAATCCTCGAAGAGGTAGGCAGAGGAATGTAGAACATTTCCACGTTTCACAGATTACTTTTAAGTCCCACACTGGAATAGGTGGTGAGCCTATTGCCATGCACCGGGCACATATCCAGACTCCGAGCCACTACTAGAAAATCTAAATTGGAAAATTTAAAACTAAAATTACTTAGTTAAAATTAATAACATTACCATTAAAAATTCCTAATCAACTACCTGTGTGGGATAGACTTCTCCAATCATGACCCAGGGCACGATCAGGTAGCCGAGGGTGCAGAATATCATGAAGGCGAAGATGCTGGCCACCGGGATCCAGGAGTAGCTGGGCTGCATGTTGTTGGCGTTCCACCACTGGACGTAGTACATGTAGACGGACAGAACCACCATAGTTGTTCCGCAGCCGATCGCTAAACATAAAAAGAAAAATCTCATAACATAGTCCATTTACTAATTAATGGTTACAGCTTTTCAAAAATTTTGTCATCATTTGAATCTCAGTTTAATTTCTTTCAAACACTTCAATGACCGTGAGGGTAATACTGAATGAGTATAGTGTAGACATACCGCAGTCATAAAACGTGCGGAATCCATTGGCACAAACATGCCAATGGATTTAATTTCATTATGCAAAGAATATCATCATATTTGTGTCCAACAATCGAATTTCTCATCTCGTCGGGTTCCTCATACTCCGGGTGTAACTCACCCGACACGAAAGTCAGCGGCCTCCTGCCACATCTCCTGCACAGAATGCATCCCACTACCGTGAAAATCAAGCGGAGGATACCCATCGAGATCGTCAACCAATACTTGTTGAGCGACGCTCCTGACACCTGTGAACGAGAATTGAACGACAATTGGTGCATAAATATATCTTTGAATTCAGTATTAAGACACTACTAATCGTGCATCAATTGTCAATTCAATTAAGTGCAGTATCTCCGGCTGCATCAGTATTATTTGAGTGCAAGAGAAAAATATCAGGACTTATTAAATAGGAATATAATCAGTAACAATCAGATTCAGTAGAAAAAGGACTAATGTACAATTATCATTTAAATTCTATTCTAATATAAGCAACATTGATTGATAATGGCCTTTATTTTGATCGAATGAAAACTCTTTTAAATGTTAAATTCATGGGAGTTTCATTTTATATATTTTTAGTGGTCATACTTTAGATGTGGCAAGATAAATATAACACCTATGAGTAGATGTTATCTTTATCTTAAGTATCGTTGTTATCTTTAGCTCTAGGTATCGTTTAATGAACCAAATAACTTGTTGTTCACACAAATGGCATATTTTCAAGAAAAATAAAAACATATCTCTCTCTAAAGTAGAAAACAGATATGATAAGTTATCTCTAAGGCAAACGAAGTGTAGGACCCCCTACAGCTAGGTGGAGTGACGATATACGCAAAGTGGCTGGCAGCGGTTGGATGCAAAGAGCTGAAGATCGAGCTCAGTAGCGTGCCATTGGAGAGGCCTTTGTCCAGCAGTAGACGGAAACAGGCTGATGATGATGATGATGAAAAATTTCTACAGCTCTTGAATACTCATGAAAAACAAGCGTGGCTCAGCCTTAAAGCAGTCATCTATGGGTTCCTTGGTAACAAGAAGAATGAGAATTACAAAGAGCTTATTTCTAATATGATTGACAGCTTCGAAGTCATGGGTTGCAGAATGTCACTCAAAGTACACATGCTACATGCGCACTTGGATAAATTAAAAATAGCTAGGGTGAATATTCAGAAGAGCAAGGGGAACGCTTCCACCAGGATATAAAGAACTTTGAACAACGATATCAAGGACAATATAATGAGAACATGATGGGTGATTACATTTGGGGGCTCATACGAGAAAGTTCGGAATTTTACACAAGAAAAACCAAATGTATTCACTTTTAAGTCTTTTTTGTATTCATTTTTTGTGTTTTTATGTTAGTTTATGCCGTATTTTATAATCAAAATCAATAAAAATATGTAATTCATAAAATATTTTCCTTTTAAATATGATCGAAATTGAGAAATGGAGCTTTTTTACGTAATTTTAAATTTCGTTCTAGTGTCTACAAAAGCAAACTTTATAAGATAAAAATATTTTTTCTTTATATAGTTAGGCATCCGTAATCAAAATCAGAAGTACAGAACTCAGACTCAAAATTCGTGTTGACCTGTGTTATATTTGTATTTGAATTTTGAATTTGATACACGTACGCATTGGTATGTAGTGTTATTTATAATAATGTTTTCTTCTTAATACATGACATTTCTCATGTTGCCATTAAACGCCACTGGAGGCAGGTGAAGTGTGATCCGAGGCTAATGGTCCGCTTGACTGTTGCTGATTGAGCTGCACCGTTTGAATCATACAACGCTAACATAAAAAAACTAAATGATACCAGTAATTGAATCTTTGTAGTTATAACGAACTTTATAACATTTTATGTCAATTGACGTATTATCGTATCTACGTATGGTAATGTACCGTGTCCCGGGGAACGTGTTCCGGGATTTTGCAATAGTGGCTCGGTGTCTGGTATTTTCTCCCGGCGTATGACAATAGGCTCATCCTATATTCCACAGTGGGATGTAAACGTAACTGGTGGAGCATGGGAGCGTACTACACTCCTCTGGCCCTACCTCTTGGATGATTACCTTTGTGTGTGTACTTAAATTATGTACATGTGAAGACTTAAATAATATAAACTTATCATACATAGGTTTACATTGTCCATTTCATACAACTCGATAAGTCTATATTTGACAGATGGAGAATTAAACCTAGAATCCATAAGGAATGTAAGCCTGTAAACACGTAAGTGTCAACTTGTTGGAAACATCTACAAAACACCTTTCTGGAACAACATATTAAAGTTCTCGGTTATATTATTCAAGGGTATACCTACTTGTTTCTTTCAATGGCTGCTTGTGTGCTATGACGTCACATACCACCGTGCCATCGGTCTAAATATGTATGTCAACGACACTAGCTGATTATTTATCTACATAAGACAGTTTTATTATTACTTAACAGTACCTAACAGTATTTTTATTTATTTAAAACTTTTTTTATGTACTTGTTTTTTTTTCGTGTGTATGAATTATCATCAACTCGATATCAAAACGCTAATACACTTTGCAGGTATCTGATCAGAGTTTGTAAAGGAAAAGTTTTGACTTGTTGCCATTTCGCGATCCCTGTGAAGCGACCCGCGTCGGACCTTCGACGGTTCTCATAAAGATAGTATCAAGGGCTCCTCCGCCCGGTTTGTACTAGTGGGTCAGGGGATCGTCTGGCCCCGTGGCGTGTCTGTTCTCGTTTCGACCTGTAGCGCCAGCGCCCGCCACGAGGCCGGCGCCAGTGTTCAACCACTGCTGCGCCACGCTGTCTGACTGTACATCAGAGTCGCGCAAGGGTGGCTGGTCAATTGTCTTTCAACAAGACATTGCTACCGGTAGCCTATCGGAGTTGTAACCTACCCACCATCCTCTCTATCGTATTCTGAATCTCCTGTAACAATCTCCTTGTCATCATTCCTAGTATTGTCCTTTTTGCCAAGGATTTTTAACAATATTTTCCCATCGTCTTTAGAGTATTATAGAACTGTAATCTAGAACATTCCAATTTGAATACCTTAAACGGCCTTCCCGTCTCCGTTCCTTCCGTTTCTGGTTTGAATCCAGAAGTACCTGTACCTCCACCTGCTTACCCTCACGCCTACCCCTAACGACACGCAACGCTCCGCGGCCGGCCAGAGGCTGCGTTGTGTTGATTGCGCTCTGATTTGGTCAGGTACTAAGGGCCACCGCGCCCGGTCGCTCAAACCTTCGGGTCGACGAGCTGTGGGGGGATCGGCGCGGGCACACACAACGACTTGATAGCCGCTGCTTGCTCCTGCGTACGCTTAGGTGAGTTGACGCTTGATGTGATTTTGTTACGTCCTAAGACATGGTCTACCAAGCCACACTTGGCCAGCTAGGCTGAATCCGGCCTGAATCCTTCTGAGAAGAGACTCGCGTTCACCAGTGGAGCGATGAAGGGTTGATGATAACAATGAAAAATTAAAAACGTAACGTGTCATCACGTCTATAATCCTCGAAGAGGTAGGTAGAGAAGTGTAGCACACTCCCGCGTTTCCTACTACATACTAGAAAATGTGAGTTAGAAAAATCCAATGGTACTAGACCCGGGATATAAACGCAGGACCTCTTGATCGGCAGTCGCACTTCCAGCCAACACAACCATAGAAGTAGCGACAATTTATATTATGGATAATTTCCACTGAATATAAAGTAGAAATGATGCCAGTCTATATGGTGACACTAGGAATTTATATATACGTACAAATGATCTATTTTTTTTTTTTGCAAGTTGTCATGACGTTGTGTATTATTCAGGAAAGTGGTATTGCATCAGACAAGCAATGCCCAGTATTGTCGAATCAGACGTGTGCACGATTGTTTGTACCTATGCTGTATGTAGGATTTTCCCCAATGAGTGATGGTGGCATATATTAAAGGCGGATAATTGTACGTCCATGGGTTGGTGCTTTGGCAGTTGTAGGAGTGCGTACATCATATCTGCCACCAAAAATGCATGTAACTCGCTCGCTCACAGAACGACCCATACGTTATTTATTGCTGCTATGGGCATCTATAGAAAGAGCAAACTCGGGTAGAGCTCGGTAGCCGCTCGTAGGAGATAGAGGTACATACTGCTTGAGATTCGAATTGGGCACTGTTAAGAAATAGATATTAAATATTAATAATTTAATACTTCAAAATGCTCCTGGGACGTTTGTATGTATAGTCAAGATCCGTTCGAATACGCCGGCTCAGAGAGTAGAAGTGATTTTTCATTGTGTTTAAAATTGAACTACCGCACTTTGATAAAGTCTATTTCCATATTTCATATGTTTCACCGCGCCGCGCCGCAAAGCAATTGAAATGTTCAAATAGATTTTATTGTAATGTGCTAAAGTTGCACTTTAAATACGATTAAAATCTGCTCCACTCTCGGAGCCGGTCTAGTTGAGAGGATGCTCTTCCGTTTCTCGGGGTTTTATTATATTCGATTAACAGATGCCACTCACTACATGTCGTTCTGAATCATGTGGCGCCAATACACATCTATCGGAAGTTTTCATATGGGGATGTTTAAACATAGGGCGCCCCTGTACATTCATCCTCCGTCTGACGCAT
>DWDW01000382.1:0-15239 GCA_018245635.1 Mimoniades versicolor eupheme | reverse complement strand
ATTTTGACGTACAAAAAGTGTTCTTATGAACCAATTTTGAATAAATGAGATTTGAATTTGAATTTGAATTTGAATTATGTATGTAAGGTATAAGGTATTACGTAAGGTCAATTAAAATATGTTTTGTAAATCTTATTTAACGGGAGGATGTTGTTATACTTGTATGTATGTGGGCTGCGTTATATAGCGATCAGATGGTCGCCAGAGCCTGGTGTGTTGTTCAGCTAGGTGCACGACGGGCGGGTGACGGTGGTCCGGGCTGCAAAGCTGAGAACCCCTTCCACCCCTTACATCCTCAGTGGATATAATTGTAATACTAATTAGCTCAATCCATACGTTCTTGAAAACAATGGAGTTCAACATGAAACTCTAAATTAAATCTCGTACGAAAATCAATATTCCAAATGGTTCCTATATTTTTGATCAGTGTCTGCTGTTTCAAATGTAAAACTTGATCGTGTGCGAATAAATAGCATTGGCAACATTCATATTACAGATTTAATATATTATGTATATACCTACCTACATTTGCGTTCGTAATACTGTTGTGAGAAAGATGTTAATTGTGAATGAAGGTTGTTAAAAAATAAGAAAGGGCATGCTACGATGGTTCGGACTCGGAGAGAAAATGGCTTACATATAAGAATAACATAACAGATATGCGATATGATGTTACTGAATGCAAGTGCCGATGTATACGAAGACTTCATCAACTGTTTTGAACAATGACGTCAGTCACTGACTGTCGCGTGGGTCAGAAGTCCCCGAACCCAGCGTGCGGTGCGGGTGCGAAAGGAGTGATGAGCATAGAAGCACATCCAATCTGTCTGGATAAGGATATTTGTCACTCAGTGCTCTCTGCCTACCGCTTAAGGGAGCTGGCGTGACCGTATAATAATAATCGTGCAACTACTAACCATTTATTTACGAGTAGTGAGAGTTAGTTGAGCGATGCCAGTGTTCCCAAGAGAGAGTCGAATACTGTTTCGTCAGTCGGCGGACAATTGGTCCGCGCGGGTGTCTGCCTCACTCGGAGTACGCGTCACGGGGCGCGCTACCCCTTGTAATAATCTAGCTGTTGCCATTAGTTTTCTCATTACTAAATTACATCGTTTACCCATATTTTAACTGCCTCAGTGGCAAGGCATGACTTCATTATGCCACGAAGAGATACATGCTGCACAGTACTATCTAGGCATATGCAGCGGTATTGTAAAGAAAAAGATGTAACCTCACTATATGGGGTAACTCGGCTTACTATATATGAAGTTCTATAGAATGAAGTCTGTCCACATGTGGCTAGTGAAGCAAGCGATGTCCTTAACCCTCCTCATTCCGACAAGAAACCGGGATCTAACATTGGTAACGTACAGTGGTGGATGATGATGGTATGAGGGTAGAGAGTGAGTTACGGAGGATGGGAGGGGGTCGCTCCATAAGCACTCAATATTTTAGTGCAATTTAATTTCTGCCGCCGTAAAACATCCAATAACCACCCATAAATAGTTTTCTTCTTTCAATTCTACCCGAGACTGGTTCTGATTTATGGCTCTATAAATCGATCCTCTCAAAACCGAAAAGCTCCGCGGTTTCATCTCCAGCGTCGTTAACAGTAACTGATTTTAAAATAACCACCCCATTACATTTTACAATTCCACTTGGCGCCGTTATGATTGCTTTATTTTTATAGTTGACGTTGCCTTTAATGTATTTTTTTCCCAAATTAAGTTAAATGTAACAAAGTACTTTAAAAGTTTACTTACGTTTGGAGAAACAAAGACCAAATTATATTATTATAACCACGATGTAATTACAAGAATCTAGGCAAAAGTATTTTACCCAAAAGGTTAGGTAATCATAAAGAAAATTAAATACTTTAAATCGCTTTCTTGTAAATTTAGGAATGTAACAGTTACGCCGTTGTTCTAACAAATGTGCGATTTGTTAGTAGTAAGCTCTTGACACAATTTCTATTCACAAGTTTTCCTCCGTCCGAGCGATTGCACGTTCGGCTGTTCATTGAGACGGCCCGGGTTCAATCCGCCGCGCCGGTCGGTTACTATTGGGTTTGCCTAATATAAAATTCCTAGCAGTACCTCGATGTCTGTCCTATGTATGGCAATAAGCTTACCATCTATTACATGGCGGAACGTATAAAATCACAGGTGGAATGGGAATGTACTACACTTCTCTACACCTACCTATTCTGGGAATGCAAGCGTAATGTTATTTTTTAATTATTATTCCAAGATTTGTCTAAACATACTTATAGTAAATAATTATACCGGCTTTTAAAAGGATGTTTACAAATCGTTTAGCATTTTTATTTGAATATAATAGAACCTACTTTTTCCTCATGCTTTTAGTTATATACCTCATGCTTTTAGTTATAGACCTAGTGTCCTATAAAATTAACTAAACTATATAGATATTTTTGTTTGTCTGTGGTTACGTTTCGTGTGAGTTTGGGGTCGGGTTCGCATCTTGAAACTCATCACCAGCTTGACGAAATCACGTACGAATACCAGATTAAATAAATTGCGTCTGTGGTACTTGTAAATAAACGTAGTTAATAAGTAAAGTTACTCTCCTTTAAGTACACACCGTAATGTTTTCTCCGAGATGTGAACTCTGCCGACCCACACTTGGTCCGCGAGGCAGCCCGGCGGCTTACCATTCTCATCCCGAAGGAAATCCCGTGTCCGACTGTGTCGCGGTAAAAGGGTCGATGATGGTGATGATGATCATAACACACATGCATACATATCTTCACGCCACGCCCCCCACGGGGTAGGCAGCGAGCACCGAGTGCGGAATATCTCTATCTCAGGGACCAGCCGCGTTTCTTCTATATAAATCACTCTCTTCATACATGCGCGCCGGTTTGGGAGATTTCTGACTCACCCTTCAGCCAGGATCGGCCTATATGATGAACCTATGTTCATTGGCCTCTTGGCCTCTTGGCCTCCCTCTGCAGCTGCATCCATGACGATCACATATGAAAATGACGATAAATAAAACGAGTAAATATTGAGTTTTTCAATATCGTTTGTGATAATGTTCGCATACTGACGAACTGAGCCGAACATTTTATTGGAGCCTCGAAACTTTAGATCTTTATTTACGGGGTTCATTACCGCGGTAATTGAAGCTTGGCCATTTCAAGGTTTAAGTGCCCTTCAGTCGTATTACCATTGTAACAGTAGTTCTGTGAAATAGTAGAATTCTTTCTATTTCGCTTAAAACACCGGAATTGTGACACCCCAGTGCGTTATTTCACACAGTAATTGTAATGAATACAGAAACAGGACGAGAGGTCATGGCAAGGTCAAGTCAGGATAACAGTTATTTGAACAAGAAATTAATTTTACATACATGAATATTGTCATTTCTATTTCCCCAACGGGTAGGCAGAGTCTAAGGTTTTACACATGTTAAGGATCTTAATTTGAGTAAGAACAATGAACATATTATGTGTTAATTGGAGTATACGAGTCAGCAGAACAATTCAAAACAGTAAAAAGGATAAATATATTGGAACTTCCATACACAGGGATGTGTAATTCCAAAATAGCCATAAAGTGAGTCTGTTTTATTATAAAAGAACTAGATATCTGATAAATTAGGTGTATCTATACGTGGATTTGTTATGGACCGAACGGAGAAAACATTGTGACCATCATGTAAATATGTATATTTTACAGGTGCCAATAAAATGCCACCATCCCCAGCTCAGCAGTTAGGTTTGCTCACCAACCCAGAGGACCGGTCACTTAAAAAAACTAACCTCAGTTGAATCTAAATTAAAGCTAACTGAATTCCATAGACGACTATAAACATGATCTGCTCTAAAAGGTTATTGACGTCTTGCAGTAGATAAACGTCTGCTTACGACGTTGCCAACCTAAAAATAAACGTCGCTCCAAGGGACGAGTTAAACGAGTTGCTGCAACACGATCTCAAGCAATTTGTGGATAGAAGAAAAAGCTTAATTCTATTTTTATTATTGTGTACACTAGCCACCTTTCAAGTATTTGCTTTGGTCAATTTTACTTTTGGAAACATTCCTCTGAATTGTGGTATTTCGATAAATTTTGTGGTGATCTTTGACACTGTGTGCACTCTGTCTACCCTGCAAAGGACTTGGCGTGGCGACGTATTGCGAAAAATTGCTTGAGTGAAGAGAATGATGAATGTAGAAGAAGCACCTCAGATCTGTGCTCTCTGGCGTGGATTTGGCGTGATGATACAGCAATAACGTTTACGCAGTAACTAGGATCGCACGAAGGATACAGTGACATTTCAATAAGTACATTTCAACGTTATACAGCGACACAGAACCTTTGTTGATGGAAGAAGTAATGGCAGCCATAAAGCGGCCTGCGAGTTACAGCAGCGAACAGATAGCCTTTACGACGCCACAAAACTGACTATAAACCGCCGTGAGAGCTGCAGCGGAACAACTCGCGTTGAAGAATTGAGAGAGCTCGCGACAAGTTTCATTTTTCGCTCGCAGAATGCCTTAAAAAGATAACCGACTATATAAAATTTTAATTTGTAGTATTTTTTTACGAGAGCTGAACTCTGCTGTAAAAATTGATAGCCTAGTGGCACTAGTGATATTTGTCTTGGGTTCGAATCGAACCTGCAATACCATCTTCACATTAGGTTCACTAACCGTTGGACCGACAAGTCACAGGTTAGTAGGATTTGCAGTCATGTTTTAGCCGACGAACTTGCAAGAGAGTTTACCAGTTTAGTAATTAGTTTAGTTAATTGTACTATGATATTCGAGTGCGACCTCTCCAGGCCGCGGTGCACCCCTTTATACCACAGATACGGTTTTGGTAATACCGGATCGGGGTAAAGCGCAGTCTGCCAAGCCACCGCACATGCCCTGACCGCCGACGAACAGCAGCTTAAGCTGAGTAATAAGTTGTACTTTGCAATTTCCGACTGGCATGCTCAGCGTAGTAATTACGGGTCTAAACACCATATTAAAGTACCCTAGATGGCTCTTTAGGCTAAGTCTATGTCCATCAGTGCGATGAAATAGGCTGAAGATGATTATGTAGTTAATACATTTTACTCATTGACTAGACATTCAATTATATCTTCATCCCACGAAACGCAACACACATTAGGAGGCGAACAAATATATTGATTGATTATATTAAGTCTGAGTGTGCGCTCGTGCGTGACACGAATTAAGTTAACTGTGCGCCTCGCTGACGAGGAATTAGTCGCACTTAACTGGACGTTTACGTTTAGCTTGAAAATATCTCGAATATAATCAGTACCTAATAATAGATAGGTATACAAATATTCGTAATATGTTTCTTTTATATTTTTTAAATGGTGGCTCGTTCGAGTTTCCGTCATGTCTCTACCTACCCCTTGGGAGAAATGCGGGTGTGACGTTCTTACTAACACTATAAATACATACGAATATACATCAGTAAAATCACATAAAAAATGATTTATTTAAAATATGGTTTTCAAACAGTTTTAGTCATGGCAAAGAATACGGTCAACGTCGAACACGTATTTAATAGTTACGCATAAGAATTCAATAATATATGAATTGTATAAAACTAAAGATCATTTCCTTTAGTAAGTACTGATAACAATGACATTCTAGAACAACGTACACACGGCTAGCTAATACCGAAGCACGAGAAGTTAGATGTAAATAACTTCGTAAACAGTCTGTTTACGAAGTTTACCTCGCCCCGAGGTGTAAGGATTTCATCAAAATATCTATCACAATAGAGTCGTAAAATCTTAACGTTTATAGCAGATATTTTCTGTCTGCTCGCTGCAGTAAACCATTACTATATTATAGTAATCTTTGCCAAACCCAGCGCTACTGTAAAGGAACCCTGATAAATGCACATGTTTTATCGCACCCTTGACGCGCACACACGGGACAGTCGCCTCGAGCAAGTATTACGTGTGTTGAACTCTGTTCTAACACGACTGTACTTCTTAAATCACCTATAAAACCAGCAATCAACATTTTAAGTCTTCTTCAAAATTGAGATGAAAGTTTTGCTTTTAATTCAACACTGTTTAATTTTTTAACGATATTTCACTGTTTAATATTCCATTAGACAGTCACGTCACGTCGCTTACGACGTAGGCAGAGTGCACAGAATGCCAAATATGAATCTTCGTACCTAAAAACCTGTCAAACACCGGTTTCATATGACCTTAGCTTTTTGAAAAATGAATGTATTTCGAATTGGCTCCGCTATGCACACAAAGCTCTATCTGGAATATCGTCAATGGAAACTTTGAATCATAAATAACTTCAGATGCACTGCCTGTACCCAAGTTCTTTGTGCGACCGCTAAAGTTTGTCGTCGGTCATATTTCATATTATGAAATTGCCATGTTATGAAAATGTAATAGCCTCATTTATATCATGGAATAAATATGATATATAGGTACCGGCGCACGCGTACGACGAGAGTGATGGACGTAGAAGAAGCTCGTCAGCTCTGTAGGGATAGAGTTTCGCACTCGGTGCTCTCTGCCTACCCTTTAAAGGACCTAGCGTGAAGGTATATTAATAATATTTTCCGAAATCATAGCACAGCACCACTAGAATGACAAACTCTATGCCCACTTAGCGTTCCACCACTATCATGCCGATAGCATAGTAGAACAAAAGAGATAACACCAGAAAATATGATAAAGGAACAATTTCCCTCAGCACAGATGCTTCACATTGTGTCCGTTCGCTTGCAAATGAGATTTCCACATGAATGCCTCGGGGCTTCAATATATTCGCGGCTCTAGCGGCTCTAGCGGCTGTAACAGCTGTAGCGGCTTGTGTGGTGCATGTGTGTACATTGCTGGAAAAGTCCATCTCGTACAATGTTGCCGTCATCAACACTTTCGTTACCCCGCGACACACGGGTCCCCTCTTAGAACAACACAATATAAATATTGTATTGTACATCGAAATACAAGTAAGTGGGGACAATCCATACTTGACGAAGCGGAAAATGTACAATAGACGTTGTCTCAACGCTAACATGAGATCTTTACGAGACAAACAAAGGGACGTAAGACCACAGTTGCACAATATTTTATTACAAAGACACATGTTCAAACACTCAAACTGCTCATTGCTCGAGTGGTTGCGACTGATATTCGAGATGTCCTGGGTTGATCCCCGGGTCGACTCCTATTGGATGTTACTAACTTGAAATTTCTAGTAGTAGCTTCAAATTCGTGTCTGCCAGCAGTGTATGATAATATGCTCACCGTATATTCCGTAAAAACGTGTAAAATAAATGAGGAAACGTGGGAGTGCTCTACCTCTTCAGGGTTTACAGGCGTGATGTTACATTGATTATATTCAAACATAAAACGAAATAGGAGTGTTCTGCATTCCTCTGCCTACCTCTTCGGGGATTACAGGCGTGAAGTTAAGTTTTTTTTTTATAAAACAAAATACTCGTTATCATCTTTGTCCTGGTTAAGAATAGAACGCAACCTTCGCTTCAGCAGTCAGCTCCACCAACCACCGCGCCGACAGATCATCATTGGTGTTTGAAACAAATGATAATAATAATGAGACAGAAATATATGTACATAGTACACCCATGAATTTAGTACACAAAATATCCATCTGTTAACGATGACAGTTGAAAGTTAAATTTATTTTCCCCACTACATTCTCCATCCAATAATGTGCTGTTTTCCACTGCTGTTCGATTTGTCAAATGTCAGCTCAACCTTAACGTAAAGTCAGGCAAAACCATAATACCTGCCAATAACCATAATACAAGCCTCTTTCGCTACTTGCCGTAATTCTTGATGTATTTCTTGTTTATGCACCGCACAAACTCGGGAATCAAATTTTAACATGTGATTAAGTATCTCTTGCTACAATGATAAAAAAGAATATTGTTAATGAACCTACAGATCTTAAAATTCTCCTTAATGTTCTGTAAGCTTTGTGAAGTCTGTTAGAATACGGCCGTAATCCTTTTGCGCGCAAAGACCACTTGTTCGCTAGAGAAATAGTAAAACGGTTATTAAAACGTTTTTCTTAATATTTAAAGACATTTTCGTTTGAGTTTATTATTTGTGTGTCGTCCTGCCAGGATCCCTGCGGAGTGGGCAGCGTGTACCCAGCTCAGTGTAATACTATCGTGTACACCTGATGGTCTTCTAGTACATACGAGTACCATATGCCATTTTACGCACACGTCGGATTTGTAAAGCCGGTACTGATAAGTGATTCTAGATGTTTGTCACTCCGTGCCTTCTGCCAACTCCCTGTAAGAATCTTGCCGCTGTTACATAATAATAATAACAGTATCTATAATACAAGCGAATGGTAAACGCTGTGTACTTCCTCACAATGAAAGAATTACCACAAGGGCCCAGTAACGGTAGAAAATTTGGAATTTATAACATTTCGAAGAGTCTTAATACGAAATATTTACTAGTATGAATAGCGCAATCAGAGTACAAAGACTCAATGAGTTGCTTTCATGTTCATCATCAAACACCTATATAAATTGAATGCTGAAATAATTTGCCTTGCTCTACAAAACCCTCTGAACATCTGAAAGCTCCAATCAAAACTTAATCTGTAGCTAAATATATTTTCAGTAAAATACATATTTAATACGCTTGTTCAAGTACGAGCGAATAGCGAAAAAATATGATCTATTTGTCGCATAACATGTGTTCAGGCGGAAGTCTCGGAAAGCGAGTTGAGTATATGAAGAGAAAGATGAGAGAACAAAAAACACGTAAGTCAGACGTTAGATCCGTAAGTATAAGTATAAAGATATTCGGTGCTCGTTTCTCTCTGTTTATCTCGTAATGGACGTACTGTGAACGTATAAAAATAATAATAATCTCAGATATGATTTTCATGTTCGACTGTTGTCACATATCCACCGTCGCCCCCCGAAGAATTGAATTAACAGAATTCATCTGTTAACATCGTAGAAAAATGGATTTTGAATCCAAAAATTTAATAACTAGAAAATGATATTACATTTCCAGCTGGAAAATCGTAAAGGAAATATGAAAACGTTCGATGTTAATGGAATTTCTTTTATACGTTTATTTTTTGTTTGATTTCTTTCTAAAACATTATGGTTACGGGCGCGTTACTTCTGGCTACTGTTCATCTGCTACTTCCTACGTTTAACAAAAATTGATGCGTGGGACTAAAAAAGGCGTGACGACACAAAATACCTCTACACAAAAACTTCATACTTTGTAAGTTATTGTAACCGCCGTAAAAGTCAAAATCATAAAAGTCAAAATTTATATAAATTTTAGCAATGAAATAATGAAATAATGGGAAAAGGATTCAGAAATACCAGTTACGTTTTATTTATAATATTTGGTAATATTGTACAATATTCAGTGATTCTTCGAAAACTTTATTTATCGTGAGAAAAATGTAAATACTGTTTTTAATTGAATCCATAAAATTTATAAAGTTCTTGCTACTAAGAATACAGACGCGAGTATCAAGTGGAGATCCAGACTCATTTATGTGTCTCGACCAAATAAGCTGATAGTGGCGTCAGGAATCTCCGTAACTGGCGTGCATTAATATAGTGAAGAATTAAAGAAGCATGTCAATCCGCACTCAGGGTTATATGCCTACCCCGCAACGGATCTGGCGTAATGATATAATTATAATATATCTGTCGAGTGTCCAACCTGATCGTTTGCCGGAGCTACAGTTTCGGGACCGGTAGACAATAACACTACCCATTACGCAAACTAGAGGTGTACATGACAGGATAATGAAATAAATTACGTGAATATTTAAAACTGAATCGCAAAATATAAAATAAATTATGAATTAAAAATTAATTGTAATATAGGTATACAATAAAAACTAATTATAAACGGGTATAAAAACAAACAAGATGGAGTCGGAAAGTTTTACGTCGGTTGCCACAATTTGACTCGCACTCTGCAAACCGCAAAACTGGCTGTCCAACTGTCAGGTGCAAAGTTAGAATTCACTTCGTTCCCTACAACGTATTCATAGGGGTCGAAAATTATATGACCCTATTTGGGCTGCAACTGTTCGCGGACAGGTGTATATGAGTATTTATGTGAAACCCATTTGGATCGCCGTTGAAACATTTTGTGGGTTCCGTCGGTGGAATGAATTTGATGTTGGAACTTTACGATATATTGGTCGAAATCAAATATAAATTCGTGGGCTACAATCAGTTCGTACAGGCCTCGTTATTAAAAACGCATTAACACAAAATGCATAATTACGTTCTTTCTGTTACTTACTAGGGTTAAAGGCCGATACCTTATATCGGAGGATGCCTTTCCTTGTCGCTATGATTTAGTGCCCCTTGGCCGGACCAGCAGGTGAAAGGCCAGGAATGTGACAAGTAAAACATGTTCTCTATATTATGGTCTTTAATTAAGTTTACAGAGTTGTTGTAGGTTTGACTGTCCTTGGTCTTTATACCTGTTCACTTAGATTGTGCGACATAATATCATTTTTAACACCTGTTACTCTGTACTTCCGAAACGAATTTAAAATTTTAAATAAGTTTTATATGGTATTCCACTTTGATTTACACATGCAGGGTGAAATGTTGAAGCGTACTACACTCTTGTGCGTATCTCTTCGGAGATTACAGGTGTGATATTACGTTTTTTATTCATGACATAGTTTCATGACATAGATTTTTTTTTCCTCATAGTTTCCCAATATCATCCAAAATCACTTGTACCTAAAAACACCTTTCTCCTCATATCCACAAGCTACACGCACATTTACATACTCGTAATGTATGCACAGTTCAATCGCTTATTAAATTGAAAGCCTCCAATATGGCGGGAGCCGAGCAAAGTGATCCATAAAACGAAGCCTCAAAAAGGCTTTTGACATTGTGCTTTGCGTCACACTTGTGGTTACGACGCCTCCACATCGTGGCGGGATTAATTTTATTGGAAATATTTTAGGAAATAATTCAGACATAGGCACAGCCAAATGTAAAACAAATTCAGAAATGTATAAAGCGAATAAATCTATAAGAAACGAAAGCTTATTTAGGTTTACAATTAAAGTTGCTAATCCAGGCGAAAAAAATGTTGCAAGAAAACCTGAACCCCTAAAGTTGTCTACAATGTCTCACAGGTGGATTAAATGTACTAAGCTATACACTGTCTGTCTAAGGGGAGATACGCGTCTACCAGTAGAGGAAGACAAGGATAATCAGATGGTCAAGAAGTCATTGAAAGCCATATTCAAAGGCACAACGAATAATTTAGACCTTTTTAGGGTGGAACAACATAATTATTTTCATGGTTTTTACTGTCTGTGCGTGGTATTAACTACATCTGACAATATTGATTACACTGACTGCTCGAATAAATATGCCACTGGTTATCTAGCAAGTCCCTGACCGTCCTCAACACTGTAAGCTTGACTGCGTTAACGTTAACGGCTGTACTGAAATTAAATTGAAGGAAATAAAACTAAATTGAAGGAAATACTCTGGCGCTTTGGCTTTTCTTTTTAATGTCTATTTGTTCTAAGGTGAAGTTCTTCGCGATTCGACTTATAATGTAAATATTTTGTAATAACAATGATCTTATCGACAAATAAATGTACTATTATGGGTTTATTAAGTAACTCAGTCTTATAATGATGTCTTATATACATAGTTACCGCCTCGTAAGTCTACTTAACTTTCACGGTAAAATACTGAAACTTAGAATTGAGCCCGGTGAGCCCTTTCTGTCCTTTCCATGGGATGTACGTACTTAAGTACTGAAAAGTGGGGATTACTACACTCGTCTTCTATCTACCACTTCGGGAAACTACAGTAATGTTATGATATATTAAATTATATTTACTTCTGTCAAAGGAATTTCTTTGCATACATTTTATTACATGAATAATAATACGTGTTTCCGCTGACCCCTGTCCAGCGCGTCGCCCTGCCTTTGTCATGTTCGTATGAAACATGCGGGCGGATTTTAATTTATGTTGCGATGTTATTCGTTTAGTATTTATAATTTATAGTCAGGAGAATATTAATTCCGTAATTTTTCTCTTAAATAATATACAAAATCATTTCACCATATCCTATTTGATATCATTAGATAATTGCAGTGAAGAAATTGTATATGTAAGATGCCTATATAACCTGGAAGATAACATCGCATCGATTTATTGTCGATATAATTCGCTAAGAGGAAACTATTTCACTAATACTTAAGAAAAAATTATAAAATACGCAACTTATTGTGTTATTTCTCAAAATAGGAAGAAAGAAGATTAATATAAACTGCCAGTACCAAAGGCTGTGCATACAAATATATGTATGTATGTATGTTTGTGTGCGAGTCGGTGTTTCGCTTACTGCCTTGTTCTGTCACATCAATCATTCATAACAAAAAATTATTACTTGCTGTACACAGCCAATGTGTCTACACCTTAAGAAATCGGAGGCTTAATCAATTTGAGTCCAATTTATTCAGCGTATAAACCTTGTGAGCCCCATAATTGAATTTAATGTCGGAACACCCCATTGCAATCTACATACCTATATTTTGATTTTCTCAATATGTACGGAATACTTATATGTGATATTAAAAGTTAAAAACTTCTTTAAGTACAAAAAGTCTTAACTGTAATTTGAAACATTCACACAAACTAGTTTAAGCAAAATAGAATGTTTCGTTTTTACCGGTACATAATATTTACCTCGCTTCTGTTTAATCCATTTGTTCATCTCAATGAACCCATAGTTTGTAAATACAATTTGCTCGGCTGTCATGTATACGGTACTTCGGTCAACATATTCGATTTCTTCTTAGCTGCGGAGCGATTTAAAATTTCGTAGATATTAAGGAAAAATTGTAACATATTTAAAAGTGAAAGTAAATAAATAACGTTATAATATAAGTGATTCGATCAAATCGGAGACAATATAAGAAGCCGAATCGAAAGTTTCTTTTACAATTTAGCATGTATGACAACTTTAATTAATACAATAAAGGCGAAAAAATTTATACTGCCAAAATTTATTCTGACAGTTGCAGACGGAAATCTTAGTCTCTGCTTACTCCTATGAGAACTTGCCGTAACAATGTCTATGTGTATTAGTCTAAAAAGACATTTCTTTGCCAGCAGGTCGTGGTCATGGGCAGTAGCACGACGTCTGACAAGACGATCAACACCAGCACCGACTCCGCTGCAACCGCGATCACCTCCGTCACCGGCACTGATGACTCCATGGACGCGGACTGCGAGCCCCCAGAACCACCCCCCCAACCCCCCAACCTGATAGATGCCGACCCACCTAACCATATCCCTCCAAGTACCGCACCGCCTCATTACCATCGAGCACAAAATAGTTGCGAATTTGAAACCCCCGCTTACACCATTCCACAATCAGCCACTGACGTTATGGACTCTCCCCGACCTGGTCCGGCTCGATTTGTCTTCGATGTTCCTCTCCCCGATCCAAAAATAGAAGAACCTAGAAGATTCCAGATGCCAGAAGAACCAAAATCAAAGAAAGTAGATAAACCGAGAAACAAAACCCAAGTAAGCCAAACAAGTGGATCATCTGCTTCTATACAAATTCCTTATGATCCAAAGATAGAGACCCCCAAAAGTCCGAAAGCGAGTCACACCAAATATGAAACTCATTTTAAATTTGAGCCAGAAGCAGTAAAAAGAAGAGGAAGTGAACCCAGGATGAAGAATAAGCAAAAGATGGAAAAACAGGAATATTATAAAGATGAAGTTGCAAAGTTGAGAAGACAGTTGGAAGGAACAGAAGTGTTCACGACGGCGACAACACGACGACGCTCTTCGGCACATCAGCATTCTGTGCCACCTCCATCTTCTAGAAGACAATCAACAGGTATTATATATTTAAAGAATAATTATAACTGCCTCGTTGGTCCAGTGGTTGCAGGTACAAGTGACGATCCAGCGGTCCTGAGTTCAAATCCCGGTCGGGTATTGTTGGATTTTCTAACTTACTTTTTTTAGCAGAAATTATTAGTAGTGGGTTAGTGTCTTAATTGATGTACGACGTATGTCAATAGGCTACCCCTAATCCAACTGCAACTGTGTTCCACCGCAGCTTCCACTTTTATGCCTATCTCTTCGGGGATTTATGACATAATTATACGTTTTATTAGATATTGATAAAAGTCGCCTTTAAATAACTTCTTTGATGCTGTAATCTATTTGGCTTCCTTTGATTGGTATGTGTATAAGTATTATTCTTTTTTAGCCGCCCAGGTCCACGTCACTGCTAATCCTCTGGACACAGCATCTTCAATGCCAGCTGGTCGCACTACCATCGTAGTCCAGCAGCCCTCTCTATCCTTGGACTACGGTGGGTGCTCAACCATCCTCGTCCGGGATGGAGATGACGGCAGACGCAAGAGTCGCGTCTGCAGCGACCACATCCAACAATTGTTGGATGTTACCAGCCAATTTACTTCCGAAGACCTACATGAGTTTGATAAGAGGTAATTTGATATTGACACTTCTTGCAGATAATAAATGGTACTGATAAACTTTTTGGGCTCAAGGGGAGGTACTGATGTTATCGACTTTGGTTCAACCTGATTCTACAAATTACATAAATTTATAGAGTGTTACAATTCAAAAATGAGTTGTTCTCAAACTGTATATTTGTACAATTAGTCATATTTATGATTGTCATATTTATAATTGTCATATTTATAATTTGTTATAACTCATTGCAAGGTAACATTACTCCTACGATATAACTCATGGCTTGGGAATAACTATTTACCTTCGGGTCGACCACCTGCCCTTTTACTACTTTTAATACAAAACTCTAACGTAATCTACACAAAGTTGTCATCATGTATTGGTAAGCAAAATTTATTTGCTCCAAATATGTAGCAACATTTTAAGGATTCCAAACAATACAACAAAATGGTTTGCTACGTAAACTGGTTTCCGAGACTATTTCCGAGTTTTTGGAAATCAAATATCCCGGAAATAATATGAAAGAATAAGATGAGGAATTGGAAGGCAGCAATATTATTCCTTCGAATTTTGTTTATTGATATTATATTTCTATTGTTGGGATTACTTTTCATTTACTTCACTGGCTCGTTGGTCGTGTTTCTTGCAAGTGCAACTGCCGATCGGGAGGTCCCGGGTTCGATTCCCGGGTCGAACACTACAAAATTTTCTAATTTAAATTTTCTAG
>DWDW01000381.1:0-15241 GCA_018245635.1 Mimoniades versicolor eupheme | reverse complement strand
ACAATTGAAATTTCTAAATAATTTATTTAATAAAGCTTGGTATATAACTTTATTAATAATAACAATATGACCTTTTCGTTGTTATAGTTGTGTAAAGTGAATTATTTTTTCACAAATTTCAGTAGTAGACATTGTCATGGGACAGTAGATAATAAAGTTTGTTTTAATCCGTTATAATGTTTACCTATATACAAATGGATCATATACGCTATCTCAACACGTATCAGTAGCTTATTTTTATTAGATATTTTTAAGCGACATAGCTTTAATGACAAAAAACAGTAATAAAATTTACTGTATTCAAAGGAACTGAAAATTACGACACAAAATGCAACCAAAAACGGCCTACTAAACGCGAACACGCAAGAAACATGGCACTATGGTATTTTTATAGTCGTACCACAAGGGTCCAATCACATTGGTGTAACGCGAAACACATTCCGAATTCAGCTCACACCGCTGCGTTTGCCATTAAATGTGAGCCTGCCATAGCCCGCAGGTCCCCCTCCGCCGCTCGCCGAGCGACCATCCGCGCTCAGTATAAACTTCATTGCAAATTAGCCGCACATTCTCACTTACACAGTTGGACTGTTTACTTAACAGCCGTTGTAATGTGCATAGTTTTTTGCACGCACGTGTCAGCTTTTTCCCGCGGCGTCCAGCAAATGGCTCGGAAAATCAGGTTTACCATTTTTATTGACATAATAGAATTCGTGGCGCCGAGAATAATGACGTTGTACCCGACATGATATTATTATGTTAAGATTTCCGCTTTTTGCCAACCACGCTATTGCCGATTGATATGATTGATAATTTACCAGTTTGTATGCACGCCTCCGCCCATACGTACAATGTTCATGGTTTCTTGCAGCATCAATAAACCGCATTTAATTAGCGGTTACATATTGTAGGTAACATTGACAATTGGTAAGAATTTAAAGACCGCCTTCCCGTGGTTTGTATCACGTGGTAATTAAAGGATTATACACAAAGAATACCAACGAGATTCTCAATAAACCCAGTAGCAAAGAACATGCTATGGGAATATGCAGGTAACGTCATAACTGAGTCATTGATATCTTTTTATTAAACTCCAGATATTTAATGTTAAAAATAGAGCAATAAAGCAATGTATGGACGATTTCATAATAAATAAAATAAATTAAAAAAAACTATTTTAGTTAATAGATTATCTGGCACACCGTGTAAGTGAAGTTACGTCTCACGCGAGTAACTTTTCTCATTAAGCATACAGCCACATTAGTGCAGTGCGTGTGCGTTCCATAAAATTGTATCGCGTAATTTTTATGGTTTCAATAATTATAAGAGGCCGTAGGCCGTATTAATTTTTTTTAGTTTCGTTATAATATAAATTCACATGTTTGACTAATTGTATATAATAACTATAAAATCGATATCATACGAAATAATTCATAACAGTAGATACGCGTATTGAATAGTGCAACTTATCAATACGTCACACACGCACGCTTATTACGATAAAAACAATAAAAATTGCGAATTCATGCCGACTATATCTACAAAGAAAACACATGTACTAAAACAAATTCTCAATGGCTGCTCATTGCTCTCATCTCACACGGAATAAACGCTTATTTTCATCGGCCGACAAAAACGTCCTTAATAATATTATTCCAATGCTATCTATAGTGCGACGCCATTGCCGACACATTTTCCATTTCCCACGAATGATGGAACATGCATTGATAATCTGGCTACCGACGAGCCGGCTTAACTTTATCGCTTGTCCGAAAATTATCGACGTCTGTCAGCCAACTGGTAAATAGACTTGCTTCTCGTTCCACCAAGTGGACGGAACACGAGCCGCGCCAGTTATACGTACGATACGAAAACAAATACGGTATATGTTTTAATATACCGTTCCAATAATTATAACATCACGTGCATTTTATCTAAATATATAGAGGCCATTTGATAACGTACGCGACGTAGAATAAGTGAAATGTTACAGAGATCTGCTCTCAGAATGACAAAGGTTAACGCCATAGTCTGCCATGCCGGCCAAGTGCGAGTTGGCAGACTTCAAAGTTCGGTAGCGTAGCGATCAATTCACCGTTCACGCGTGCGGCTTGCGTTGCAGTCCCCGCCGGAGCCGCACAGATGACTAACCATATTGTTGATACACGTTCCAAAATACCTACAACCGTTACTATCCCTATATCTGTAAGTCTATTTTTTGTCCGATCTTGTATCATATTCTAAATTTCTAAATATCTTGATTCGACAGAAAATATTCTCTATTCGGAATCTAGAAATACTATAATCAACATTATTTTCTTATACCACTGCTACTCGTGATTCACTAACATAAAAACAAAACTGATTAGGTGTATTTTCTGAATTTCAATCAAAGATGTGAGTAAGCAATGTTAACATCTTTTAAAAACTGCCGATGATAAAAACTGTATTATGCGAACACGCAATAATACTTAACTTTATATTTATAAAGTTTTATGGCTGCCTGGAGTAAACATATTAAAACTGAGTGTCATTTATGAGTGTTAATTGAAACCATCGGAAGGAATTTACTGTTGATACTATTCACATCACTCGGGTCCCGTAAAAGAGTCTCTGGACATCACACAATAGGTTTAATTGAATCAAAGTTGCTTTAGTACTACGTTCGTTTATCGTTTAAAACAAATTACAGGTGTAAAACATAGGTACACATTTCAAATAAAATATATTTTTCTATAGATTATGAATGTTATAAAAAAGCATCATTAAAACACATTACGAAAATATAAGTTTCATTTAGTTTTCTATTGCGAATTTAGTAAGTAAGCCTGCAGCCCATAAAAATTGAAGTTGGAACACAATAATAATAGTAATAGAATAATAATAATAATAATATAATGACGTAACAATTCTCAGACGCCTTAGACAGAAACATGAACATCACATCTCTTCAATAGGTATATGCGCTTAGCATTTAAGAAAATTTAAATACGTAAAACAAATTTTATCTTATCATACACGCTCGAAACGGAATACCTATAGCAAATGTGCACTTCACACCCAAAAAACATACGGCATCAACATCAAAAGGTACTGGTTTTTTAAAGAACTATGAAGGTTTTCGGTACGATAATGTAATGACCTAATGAATATAATTTACGGTTTTCCGTCGCGCGTCCAGCCTGCCATCGATAACCAGCACCGACACGAAGTAATCATATATTTCATTAAAACATGTTTAAAAAAATTGTAGGTACTTAAAAAAAATATCCAAGCTTCGCGACTAATTTTGCCTCGCAGTTTAGAAATGACAAAATTAGTTTACGAATTAGGTATATACATATTTGTCAGATACGTGTATTGCATTGAATAACATATCTAAACGAGTACACTAAAAAGTTATAATTAACAAATATTCTTTAAAATATATGACTTCAAATATGAAAATGGCGGAATGTTAAATGATTATTACAATTGTTATTTGAAGATAAATAAGATTGTTGAAACATAACAGCCACTGCGAACTTACCAATTCTATTAGGGCAGACCCCCTTAATTATATTTGGATATACAGCATCGATTACAAGAGCTGTGTTAGGGTATTGGGTATTACACGTACCTATTAGATAAGCCAAGGGGTACAATAAACACTTTCTGCAATGAATAAGTGCAGTGGCATCATAAAGAATGCGATTGTCGATTGTGTCTTCTGCATGACCAAGTCTGCGGCATATATACACACTATGTGGGTGTTTGATATTACGAACATAATTATTTTGTACCTGTTTCGGTGTTAAAATTATTTTTTATTGGGTTAAAGGAGAATTTTATCTTCGCATAACACTATCAATCAGCGCTTTTACTAAATAAAAAACAGCGGTGGAAACATGTACTTACCTGTAGGCAACAAACTTTTAACATTTTCAACAATTACACTGGAGAAGAGTGATGGAAAATGGTCTGTGCATACACTAGGTTTTACGAGAGACCTGTTTCTAGCAGACGGTGAGAATTAAAAAATAGAGCTGTAAAATAATTTTCACTTGATATGCTTCTTACATATATTCTATACAATTTATTCGTCAATTACTATATAGATACCAAGAATAATATAATTAATACCGGTAATATTAGTTGTTCCAGGTCATAATTCTTAATGCATTTTATGCACCATGTTATTTATACTAGTTCATGATATTAATATCAACCAAATCCATCGAGCCCCCGCCCCCCCAGATTTTTTTTAATATTGGTTGTATTTCAGCATACTTAAAAATTCTTAAATGCATCGAAAAATCCGAGTAGGAGATTAGGTCTACTGTATGTGATAAAAACACCCGAACTTTTTAAAAATTTGCTTTCATGTGTTTTTTATTTACTGAATACTAATTACATGTTCTAATTTAATTATTTTAACAATCATGAGTTTTCGGCTGACTGTTCAAAAAAATATTACGAAATGAGGAACACGAGAAGAGCCGACTTAGGTACGCTTTACCGGTTTATTTTAAAGATATCGGCGTCGTAAACCAAGCCGTTTTAAATACTGGGGATTTGTCATTCCTATTTTACAATGTCTATTAATTTTATCTAAATGTATTTTTTATTTCTCTGTTTGTTTCCTACCGTTTTACATTTTTATTGCAGTGTTGGCCAGATAATGTTGAAAGCCTTTCATATAACGAAAGTTTTAATTTTAGGACCAACATAATGGCGCGAGATGTAAAGAGCTTTCGAAAACGTGCTTAGCATGATAATGTTTGTTTAAAGTTAATCTTCGTCAACGTTATTGGCCATTTGTAATTTATTCCTTCCTATCATCGAGATAATAAGATATAAAAAGATCATCAGGTTCCATAGCACAAGAATTGTCGGTGGCCGTTAGTTCAGTATAATTAGTGTTCGAAAAGAAGCCGGGCGCATTGCGGAAGTATGAATGTATCAAATGGGAATATGAAGTAGTGAGTCGCGTCCGTGTATCGTATTACTAAAATCGTAACAAATTGCGATATCGCAGCGCGAGGGGCCGCGCGCAGCGGGAGCGCGCGCGCTGTGTTTGCAAATAAACACCCGGCAAAACCCTGCGGCTCACAATGCAGGCGCTACGCCGACTTGCACAATGGTGGCCAGCGTGACGCCGGTGGCCCACTGAGCCCTCCACTCCGCACTGCTAGTTTCTCACGCAAAATAGGAAATACGCTTCTATGGGAATTCAACTCGCGCACTCGCTCCTCCGTGTCGCTCAAAATATGTATTATTATTTCACGAGCCATTTCCCAACGATCGTGTTGTTCAAAACGTTTCAAATACTAAGTTATCACTATCTGCGCGATAGTAATGTTTGACATTATATATGAAATTATTTGGGATTTAACGTACTTCGTAACAGAAACGAAGCTCTGACGTAATGCCATTGATGTCTTGGAAGATATCGACCGCGACGTATTAAAAGCAAGTGGCTATTTAGTATTAACAACACAAATTACCTTTGTTAGGTCAAGTTAACACATAAATGGAATAAATTGTATAAATAAATAAGACAGATAAACTAGTTTACTTGTGATATAGCTGTTTGTTGCATTAATTAAACATACGCATATTACAGTTAACGCAATGTTCCATACAAAAATACTTGCACAATTAGAGGAAAGAAAATATGTATTTCAAAATATGTGTGTGCATATGGTATTGACCCCAATGCTTTCGTTTTACAACGACCTCTCGGGATATACAACAAAAGTAACAAAGACATGAACCAACAAACAATACTCAAATAACAAAACAACAAAGGCCATCGACGACAACGGCCCTCGGGCCACGAAACAACAACTTCACATTGACATTTCACTCAGCACCTATTCGATATCGGCCTTTTAAATAAAATCTTGATTGATTATTTTGTATATTTACGCGTGTCAAAGAAGTATCCTACATGTTTGAAAAAAATTTCGACGTCAAGCACACGCTCACTCAAAATATTTTGTCGGGAACGCCGAGCTGGTGTGTGAGATGTCGACTTTAGAACCCTTGCAATAAACTGTTGGATGGAAATAGGATACAATAGTGACGGCAAAAGATACAACTTGGCTGTACGGATTATAGAAAAGAATCGCTCGATTCCAAATCCGTGATGCGGCAAATCGTATTATTTTGCCGCTCGAACACATTGTGGTCACCCTCTCGGTGTATTTGTACTGTATTCATTTCAAATATACAAATATTCCACTCCAACAGTGTATTTACTTTATTATTAGGTAGTTTAATTTCAGTAAACGTTACTAATGCTCTGAGAGGCTATAGGGCACAAGTTCATATTTAATACTAGTAGTCACCCTTCAGATCCTCTGGGCGTAGTTTGATAATTTTTAATAATATTTTAATTAAAAATATTTCTTTTTTATAACTTTGTTACATCTAAATTTTTTAGTTCTAGAAACTTATACATACATACATTATAAAATACATTATATATTATAAACTTATACAATTACATGTACATTAGACACGTAATTAAAAATTTTACATGAAGTTTTTTAAATTTATTATGTAAGAATATGGATAAGATAAAATGGATTTGGAAGATAACTTAATGGGGGAATAATAGCCTATACATATGTTATTTTTATGCCAGGTGTTATATTCCAGGTCATAGATAGTATACAAAAATATATTTACATGTACCTCTAATAGTAGTTAAATAGGTAATTTTGATAGAAGCTACTTATTTTTTTTACAAATGGGTAAATACATTTGTTTATATTGTATTAAAAGGTGAAATAAATTTATTTTACAATTAAGTTTTATATTCACACAATGCAAAGTCAAATTTAAATAGAAAAGTAATAATAGTCGAAGCGAATGGCACGCAAACTAAACCGACCGCGCAAGGAGCGGGGAACGAAACCGCAACGCACATTCAACAGAATGAAGACGACAATCGCACAATGCGACCACCGCACAATATAATTGTCATCGTTCATTTGTCAACAGATTTCTGTATATGCACCGCATAAAAGCTCTTATGACCATCGCCACAAGCACGTATAGGCTCGACTTGTTTTGGCACAAAAAAAGTTACGCTTCCGCTACTAGGGCCATCTGCGTCGACAAAGCATAAATGGGTCAAATGTTTTTGTAAACAAACATTGGCAGCTACTTTGTGCCCGTGGGTTCGTTTGTAGGTTTTTGCATTCACTACAGGGGCGCGGTAATAATTCGCCGCCGAATGCGTGATAAGAGAACAAATTAGCGACACAGAGTATAATTGAAATATAACATATTTGTGAATGTAATGTTTGTACATATACTTTTTGTTGGTCGTTTGCCCCCAAATTAACCTAATAGTGCAATAAAAATTTAGTTGTTAAGATAATGTGTCGATTTTTACATAATTCAATGTCAGAAGAGAATCGCGTGGCAGTCCAAGGTGAAATACATAAATATCGTAATGACATTCGTAATCAAATGTAAGGCAGCATTGTTATACGTGTAACCAGGTCAAAAGTTTATCTCCTAGAGGTGAGTAACTAAGGAGATAATGCTTACTCTTTCGGCGATTACTACATATGCGAGCGAAATATGGATACGGCATGATTTTTTATTGCTATAAAACCTCATTCTCATGTTTATAATGTTTTTGTTCTATTGGCATGAGTGATGTTACCTTGTGATTAAACTGTGCTTAACTATGGACCGGTATCTGCTGGCGATGATAACCATGTTAATGTTAACATATTATTTAAATTTGAAATTGAAGGTCATAGTTTATAATACATAATTATGTAAAAATTATCTTAATATAAGTGAATACCAATTATATATTAATTTCATAAATAACAAAAACATAAATAATAAATTAAACAAATTCCGTAAACAAAAATGCGTCTCTAAGCAATTGATTATTTTTTAAACGCCTTATCATACCATGAATATTTAATTTTGAGGACAAAGGCATACTAAATTTACTTGCATAAAATAAATTAATACAGTGGACTGTATGAGTTCTTGTCACTTCCAGACGCTCAATACACTATCAGGGCACGCTCACAGTTGATGCAAGGTCGAACTTTGCACTCACGGACCTTGTCGATAAACCTTATCGCATCCAAACATTTGCTTCGCCGCACCGCATAATGCAATTACGTGAAAATGGAATCATCACTTACAATATTATGTACCGCTTCTTAGATATCACATCTTTGATATTCGAAATGTGCAATACATGATCACATTATTATTATTTAGTGAGTAAAAAACAGCTTTGCGGTTTCCAGCGAACGTACATTAGACGTACTCGATATTAATTAGCTCGTGAGGATCCAAGACGGCGCCGCGTCGCTGCATGTGCCTGCCGCGATAGTATAGGTATGCTGTGGGCCATATCTAACCCTATTACGCCCGGCTGACCCGGACGCGATATCGATAACTCCCGTCTGTTCGGTGCGTGACAACTGTGTTTATATTTACAGTGCGACTCGCGCGTTCCAGGGCGAATGCGCGACACACGGACAAAGTACAAGATAGATGTCAACTACAACGAGTGCAGCTTTCGCGATGACAATTTGATCCGTATCATAGTATTATAGGGCACAATAACTTGTTAAGTCCCTGTTTCTCGACCTTTCCCCTCACGATGACCAGTTCGCGATTAACTAACTTACACTTAGGAGCACACGTAAAATGCATGTTAATTGTTATAGCAGCGGGATATGATGAAGAGTATGATGAATTAAATGTTTTAAAATATCAAAAACATAATGTTCTTCAACCCATTTCACATTTTTAACCATCGAAAGACAACTATGTTTCAGTCTAATGCCATCATGTCTGTTACATTTGTTATATCTTCTAATAAAAGTTTTCGAAAAATACCTAATCTTACAAGTTCTAATAATGTCAAATTAATCCTTTATAGCAGGGTTTCTCAACCTGAGATCCATGGACCATTAACCATTCACGTAAATGCAGATGTTTATACGAATTGTGCTGTTCATATAAATGTCCATACAACATTTTTCACACGTATAAACTATAGTACGGATTAACAGAACTGCATATGTAATTATTGAACCCCAAGCTACAAAAGTCGCCGAAAAGAATAAAATTAATATGTAACAAAAATGTATAAAACTGTATTAATTTCATCTAATTTCAAAAGCAATGGGATAAAGTAATAAGGAACCATTCAAATTTCAATAAAATCAGTTTCTTTCTATGTGTAATATTTCATGTCGATGCAGGTAACGGCATCGGGTCATTTATGCATATTAATATAATAAGATGACAAAACATTGGCCACTCCTCGGGTGCTGCTCAGCTTCACAAGTGACGGTGATCACTGAGGCTCCTCTGCCCGTTAGCCAGACTAAATATTTAACAAAACATAAATCTATATTTAATAGGACTCTATATGCCGCAGTTATATCGCAGAATGCGACACATCCGCCACTCGTCTAGTATGTATGTATATCCAGATCAGGAGTCAGCTGGTCGCACGCGAATCTCGACGCTAATGGAACTTCCAGGTTGCTACCATTACCACCATTCAACGTTATCTCACGCATAGGAAAGTTTCATAAAGCGCACTTTATAGTACACACAGAGAACAACACTAGAACATCTTTAAAGGATAACGTATTATTACGTAACATAACCGAAATAGGTACATAGGTACCTACATAGTTTATTTTAAATTAATTACGATTATTAAAATAAATTATATTTAATCAATTTTATATTTATGTATTTATATTTGATAACGACTGTCAGATAAACTAAGATAAATAATAACAATTACTTGTCTCACAGTTGCGGTGGAGAACCGCGTCGTTGTGTAATACCTTTGTTCTGCGTATGTGGTGTCTAATCCCAGATCTATTTTATAGAGTTCTTTCAGTTACTGCTATATAAATAATACGAGTATATAACTTGATTGTTAAGAAATGTATTATACATTATACACACATTCCTCATATGTATAACTATAATTATGCCTTCACCCGAAAACACAAAGGGCGTTTGAACACTAACGAAAAATTCACATGAACCAATATCAGAAATAATACCACCACCGTGTTTTGCAGAAAACGAAAGTGTGAAGGTGTACATAGTTCGTATGTCGATGGAGATAAATCGCTAAGCGAGCGCTCAAAGTCACGTCACAAATTCGGCGCGACTGTTCGCTAGGATGGCGCGGTGGGAACGCGATGTAAGCACAATCCGTTATAAAGCTCATGGGACATTACAAAGTGGAGCTGCGTAGCGGAATCGGAGGTTTTCGGCGTGTGGTCATCGCCCGCCGCACTGTGAACTGGCAGACAATGCGCCGACCTCCGGCTCCCACATACGATAGTGATCGCATAGCTCATGAATGAACTTGTTACGGTGCCGATCGCGAACTAGATAAGGCTTACTTAAGACATGGATTATAAGCCGTCGGATTTAGCGTACCTAATCTACAAGCTATACTTTCGCCGTTCTATATACGTTTAACCAAGAACAATATTGTGAATAGTTTATTAATAGTTAAATGACTGTCTAACCCAATGCCAAACAAATTTCAATGTTTAGAAACTAACAATTTCTAACTCAAATGCAACTGTGAGACTGAGCGGCTTGTAACTGGTCTGCGACTGCTCAGCAGAGAAAGCAGCGGCTTATCAGCAAGAACAGATATGGTCAGTCTAATTCTATACAGCTTCAGTTTTATCTGATCTCAGGTGTCCATGGGCACTGATCATCAATTTACATCAGATGACTTATAAACCAGTCCGTAACTTACATAACATAAATAAAAGCGATAAAATTTCAACGTTCTAATACCGAGAAATAAATTTCAAATTATAACAGTTAGGTACAATTCGCACACGAATTTCATATCACGAACTCCTCTTGCATTAGGCACAAGATTAATACTTATAATGAACAACTTGTGCAGTGAATTACGAAATATAAAACAAGCGATGCAATAAGTAAATCATAATAATGAGAAGAATGTTTTTAATTTCAAATTTAATGGATCTTTCCAAAAGGAATTGTTAACAGTGGAGCTGCTGTGGAGCATTCACTCGATATTTTTGTGTCTCATAAATATTTTATGTAGATCTATATGCTCATTTAGAAACTCCTGACCGAGACATAGTTCTCATCCAGACCAACGGAGCAGAAATCCATTTTGTTACTATACACTAGTTTTACTTCTAATATTATTATTCATGTGCACGTCGTATTAGAATTAATAATAAGTATAATTTGGAAGGTGTAATAATGTTTTAATATTTATAAATTTCGTGTACAAAATCTTTATGGACATGAGGCAGCAAGATATTTAAAAAAATTCCGAAAAATGTATTGGTTATCTCTTTTCAGCTGTTTTATTATCGTATAATTTTATTATAAAGGTATGAAATGTGTGCTTATTTGTACAGGACGAAGAAAAAATTAAGGTAATTGTGATTGTATTAAATGTATTTTAATGCTAATAAAATTTTACAAATTCGGACTAGACTAATTAACGCGCCTAATTGTAAGTTTACAGATTTTATAAATTATAGACGCAAAAATTATGCACACGCGCCTGCTAATCACATTTAAATAACAACGTCCACAAACATAGGTTTTACAGCCCATACGGGTGGTCTGGCCCTTGGAGGCGAATAAATAACACCGATCATAACAAGTTGACCTTACATTAGTAAAAAAAAAATAATTACCGTTCGCGTGATCCGCGAGAGTTTGATCGCACTAATCCGTCAGGCTATGCGCAAGCGCACGAGCCGTGACGTCACGCGAGCTTCCGACGGGAAAATAATTTTTAATCAACATCAAGGCTACCAACCGTCAAATATTTTATGGGACTGTCTTGAATAAATAATAACAAAGGCAGTTTTTATATCACAATAAATATTTCACAAAGAATAAAAACATTAAATATTATTAAAACGTCGAAAAACCTCCTTAAAATTATTTTTAGATTTAATGATTTATTTTGATTAATTTGAAAGACATAATGAACGTCTACGCTATCTATGATTAGGAACCCGTTTTATAGTGTGGTTAAGCAGAGGTAAGATACTTAATTAACCACAATATGCATTCAGTTATGCACCGAGGAATTTGGAGTTTGAATTTTGGCGTTCCCGTATAAGTACATACAACTCTAAGCGTGAACTTGGGATTGAAATTTACTGGCTATAGCGACGACGAGATATTATGGCGATACCTGAGCTCCTTTAACCTTCGTAACGTCCACTAAAACCCGTGAAATGTGCCATTTCGCTGTTCGGCAGCAAGGCAGACTACGGCCATCATACTTCGCACTCTGAGAGACGCTCTAATAAAATCACACCAGATAAAAAGGTTAACTACAGCGATGATTACACTGTTGATTGTTGATATTTTTAATTTCAAAACAGATTATTACGAATCATTTATCCTGTAATTCCATATTTGAAAGTTGGCCGCCATGTAATCATCGACAAATTTATAACTGCATACCGATTTATTTGAGACGAGCAATACTGGACTTTACGTTGAGGATTGATAGTCCTATTACATATTTTGAGGACCAAAATAAATTGTCAAAACAATTTAAGTTGATACGGTCTGATAGGAAAACCGATGCCGGTAGAGGGATTATGTCTATCAGTTGGGATATTACTTTGCATTTATTTATTTTATGAAAGACCATGGCTGTACTGGGTAATCTGTTTACTAGTCAATATTACTTAGTTGTAAGTAAACTATATTCGTAAAGAATATAAAATAAATTCGTGTAAGCATCGTACAACCGAATCCATTAAACGATGTGCAGTGTAATAAAAGTCTTGTTGATTGAATTCGATTTAGATAGCACAGGACAATGGACCGGTGAAATAGTTCTAACTACCGTAGAAACAGCGGCAGGTGAAGACAAACCTATATTTGAATTTAAGTTTTTTTGCAAGTAAAACAAAATTTACTTCGATATATTCCATAATATTCTAATATACACAAACGTATTTTGTGTTTATTTGTTGTTTGATTTATATTATTATTCATCCATGATCGTATGTAAAGTTGTAGCTTGCTTCTAACTCAATTCCCATGAGTGACGGAATGCCGTCAAAAGGAAATATTAGAATTTCATTTCATAAATAAACAGTTGAGTCGAGATGGCCTGATAAGGCGCCGCGGGAGTAGGCAATAAAAGATACGGTACATATTGTAATTAATTTTTATCTTTATAGATACATCTATAATACCATTTTACATGAAAATTTTGATTGACATTAAACTTTTCTTGTTTATACCGTTCTGACGCATTCGTTTTTTTTAAGGCTGGATAATCGAGGGATACTTTCTATTAAGCAGACATCTTAAACAGAATTGACTTTTGAAGTTTTATGTAACGGTCAGTATAGCAATAAGAACAAGTACCTACAAGCAATATTACGAAGTAAAATTGAATGGAAAGCTTATTTATACCTACATATAAACTGGTGAAAGGTTCGAGTATACAACACACAAAACAAATCTGACTACCTCTTTGAGGATTACAGGCGTGATGTTACGTTGTAAATTTAAACGTGCAACGAAAGAAATGTTTAGTGGTCTTCCCTTTTAAGAAATAGAGAAGACGTTATTTATTTACGCGTTAGTTTCACATACTCGCCTCATCTGAACCGTTAACGCTAAAATTTAATACTTTAATATTCCATATTAAGGAAGAACATGGTAGTGATACCGGTTGACGAGATCGAATATGGCACGCATATAAATCGATAAAAAATGTCTAATATGACTCGCGCTAAAAGAAATAATAAAATTGAGATTACATACAAGAAATATGGCCGGATACGCTTGAGTTACCGCCTGACAGTATTGACAAGAGTATTGTTATTGATACTTGAACATAACGAACAGAATAAAATATAGGAATCTTGAAAGGTAGCTGTAAAAACATTACGTACACTGGCACACGTAACATGAATAGATAATAATGTATAATTAATGAGCATTCATGGATATTTTTTTTATACGCGAAACAATAGAGCATCGAGAATGTCTAATTCTCACCTTTTAAAAAGCTTCCTAGAGTAGGTGCGTGGCGCTCGTCGTGGAATAATAACGTGTTCAAAATATGACATTTCGCATACTTATGCCGAGCCATACAATGAGACGGGGCGATAAACAAAGCTGTGCTTGACGCCAGCGTCACGCTCTGCTTGCGAGGTCTTGTATCATCTCTCATAAAATTATAATACGTTCTCGCTTCCTGAACGTGTCACGTCCGGCTTCATCATTGATAATTTATCAACTTGATGTACATCTCTGGTTGTGCCAGCTAAGACACCGGCCTCGAGAACAATCGCAATGTTATAACTTGAAAAAAAAAGTAATATTTTTGTTAATGGAAATGCAAAATGTAATCCGCGCTGCAAATATGTAAGTGGGTTAATTTTGTAGCATAATAGAGCGTAGAAGTGCATGCCATGTTTTAACAATAGACCGCTTCTCCCGTTCCCACATTAATCTCTGGCATTATATTACATTACACGCCTATTTTAAAATTAATCTAGTTTTACAACCTCACGATTTTATTCATAGTTATCATAGCTATATCAGTAATATTCAAAATTTGAAAACGTACGAACATCGAACACAACATGTATTTGCGACTTTCAATTGAAATGGGAACTTTACACGAGTGCAGGCCGACTTTGCCTTTGACCTCGGAGCGGTGCCGAGCGCGGTCGAACTAATCAAACGTGCCGATACATCGACTCCGGGTCGCCATAAACCCACTCTAATATACGCGTATTCGTTGCGTTGAAGACTTTTATGAGCAATTTAACAAGTGTCTCGTACTCGGGCTCGATTTGATTTATACCCACATAACGCACGTTTACGATGTACGTTTATTGTTTCTTGTATTCCACCCGGCCTGGGAGCTGATAATGTTATTTGAGAGGTAAAGGACGCCGAGATAAAGCGCTTCGATGCCCACAAACGGTCCCCAGCCGATCCGGCCAACGCGTAGCGGTATATTAAACGGTAGGGATTTTATATCGCATTTTATTAAGTGCGCATATGTGAAACACACCATTAATTCATATATACGAAACCAAAATATCTACTTTTTATCTTGTATGAAACGCTCGTTTCAACAGCCACATCCTGTTCATAGTCAGGTGCAGGGAGGAATCTATACTAATATTATAAAGCTGAAGAGTTTGTTTGTTTGAACGCGCTATTCTCAGGA
>DWDW01000380.1:0-15249 GCA_018245635.1 Mimoniades versicolor eupheme | reverse complement strand
CGACCCGGGAATCGAACCCAGGACCTCCCGTTCGGCAGTCGCACTCGCAACCAACACGACCAACGAGGCGGTCAAATAGTATCGCCTAACAAATGTGACTGATAAAATCGTTTCCTAAATAACGTAGCTATTATGTTGCCAGTAACGGGAGACTGGGCTCGTGCTCAGTGTATGTCCAATAGGTCACGCTGTCACATGGGACACATGGCTGGTGGTATGTAGAATGACATCAGTGCAGTACTACACGCTTCTTCTCTAATACGACAGTCTCGTTGGTAGCTTAGAATTTCTGGTTAAGGTTTTTCTGGTTAAAACATTTGCGATCGTCGCATGGGACTAGGCTCAACGCTTATTCCATAGTTTGAGGTAAACGTAACTAGACAAACGTGGGAGTGCACGATATTACACACATCTGCCATCCTCTTCGAGAATTAGAGGCGTGCCGTTACGTTCTTCAATCATTTAAATGGCACTTGTAAAATCTTTTTCCTGATTGTGTGCATATAGTCTAGAAAGAATAGTATATAGTAGCAGTGAAACTGAAATGTATTTCATTTAATACTCTCTTTGTAGCAACTTACGTGATTTCTCGATTTAACGGATAAAGCCTCGTTCATATCACGACGACGTGATTTATTCGTAACAGTTGAGATGTCAAACAGTTATAAGGTAAGCATGTACATAGCATATGCGATAAGTACAAGATCATCGATGTGCGTGTAAGGGCTTGTAAGTTTTATCTCGGGGGCCCAACTCACTTTCGTTTGCCCGTGGTGCATTCTGTTATTCAACAGATTAAGCTTTTGCGATTGGCTGATCACTATAGCCCAATCTTATAGTTAAAAACGTCCCCAGTCTGGAGAGGCTTAGTCCACCAGTGCAGTGAGACAGAGTAATGATGTACACATTGGCATTTTTCCAGCATGGCCGGCTATAGAGCTTAATTGTACACTATCCAGTAGTAGACCCATCCAGCAGTGGAATGATAAAAGAGTTGATCATGATGGTACAAATATATAGCGTACTAGAAAGTTCGATAAGTGTGCTGTTATGGCGTCTTAAAAGCATATTTACTTAATTAAAATCTTACTAAAACTTACTTAATTAAAATCGTTTATAATATGTACAACATACAATTACAACTTATTTACATGTTCTTTACGTAAAACCCGCTAGTCTTTGTATTTTGCTCGCGAACACAAATTAGTTTTTCTTCTTCAAGTCAAATGTAATATTTGGTGTAATTATAATAAATTAAAATAAATATTAAAATAGTCACTGTTTCGTTTGTTTTGTAGTTAATGCTGGCTGTAAGAAACATACACTTGAGATTTCTCGTGTAGGTCCTACATTTTGTATTTTAATTGCAGTGTGTTGGTAGATGTGAATCTACCTTAACGAAGACGGATTAGACATGCTTCCAAATTAAAAACCATTCATTATTTGTTCCAAGTTTAATTAAAATTAATACCTTTTTTGTAATTTGTTCATTAATACACCCGCGGTGTACAGACAGATTAGTGATATATACGTAAATATGTAAATTTATTCGGATCCTTTTGATGTAACTGTTTGATACTACGACTATACATATGTATAACAAGTGAGAAATAAAGAAAGCTGGAAACATACCAAACCGCATTTACATAATGTTACGGCTAACTATATTATTATATTATTAATACAGTCCTATATTATTATAAGACTGTTATATCAGTTCCGTTCACTCCAGTTAATACATCGTGTTACAGCCCAGAAAAAATACTGGTCCCGCGGGATATACAAATTAGTGTTATACGGTTGGCCAGCGTATCGTTTCGGACTCTCCACATGAATTAAATAATGGACGCTCGAGGTACAGTAGTGGTTCAAGATACGATCGTTGTTCATTGAAATTTTAAAAGTTTAAATGTTATCAAGGTATATCATCATCATCATCATCCTATCTCAGCCCACGGCTGGACACAGGCCTCCCCCAGAGAGTGCCATCGCGCCCTGTCTTCGGCTTGCCGCATCCAGCTCCTGCCTGCAACCTTTCGCAGATCGTCATCCCACCTGGCCAGAGGGCATCAAAGTATATGAAAGAATATAACTCCATAAATATCTTCTATGTGTTACTATCTGATTGACACTATGAATGTGAACAATGAATGTTAATTTTTTGCAGATCACATGTATTTATAACACATTTGTAAAAATATTTTAGTTGCGCAAGTTGCGCAGGAAACTAAAATGTTTTTAATTTGAAAATTTCAATATGAAAATTTTAATAATAATATTTTAATATTTTAATATTCGAAAATTTCACATTCCTCCGTACGCGCAGTATTCTTGAAGAGGAGTGGTAAAATGATTTCACTGTACGTAATTGATCTAATGATTTTCTAATGTGTGCTAAGATATATTGTCAAATTACAATTTTAAAATTATTATTCTGATGATTTATTCATAAATGAGTGACAATTAAATAAAATAAATTATTATGATGATTTATTCATAGATGGGTGATTATTAAATTAAAATGAATCAGAACAAAGTAAGTCATGTAGTTCAATACAATACACATGCACGTCAGTAAAGTATCACTGAGTTTTATGTCTTTACGGTATAATTTATCTGTGCAAATGCGCTGTAGTAGCTATTTATCGAAGTCGCAAGAATGACCTCATCACAGCAGTAGCGTAACGCGGGTGTCAGCTGATCGGAACGGAAGAAATTTTTGCCGTCCCCCGTAAAAGTTTATGTTTTGCCGTATGAGAATCACATCAACGAACTATCACATCAACTATCTTGATATGTTGTTAAAATAGTTCTTTTATTATTGTTAAATTTTGCCGCACCTTGAACTATTTTTTGCCACCCTCTAAAAACATCGCTAAGGTCGGGCTGCTCCTAAAGTTCCCCCACGCTATGCCACTGCATCATAGTTCCCGTTTTCTATAAATTAATGCACTATCACAATATGTACATTTTGCTTAATTTTACTTGAAATTCTCAGTAGTAGCACGGAGTGTGGATTTGTGCCCGGTGTAGGGCAATACGCGTTTTCCCAACTTTATAATGGGACATACGGACATATATACGAGTGAAACCTAATTAGTGAATCGTGGGAGTGTACTGCCCTCCTGTCCCCCACTTCAGGGAAATACAGGAGTGATTTTATTTCACTTTACCGACCGAGTAACATAAATGTCGTCGTGGATCCCATATGGTGTAGGCAGAGAGCACTGCCGGGCGAAAATCTTTATCCTTGCATACTTCAAATTATAACACACGGAGTAAAACTTAAGTAAAACAGGCTACATAGTTACTTACAAATCGGCGATTTGCTACAATTCTACTGTGCGCTTATCTTCAGACCCTCTTTATATTGCCTTGTCATTGGGGTACCTTTATGTAGTTTGTGACAGAAGGTACTTTCTTAGTCCTCAGGTGGAAAGCGCCTAATAGGGTAAGCTGACCTTATTTGTCCAAGTATCAATCTTCAGCAAATTGCTACTATGTATATTTATTTAGTACTCTGAACTCGGTAAGGTAAAAATATGTTTACAATAACAAAATTAATCATACGATCCATTCGTAATAAGCGTAAATTATCGTACACATATATCTATACATATGTATATGTTCCTTATGAAAAGTTGTTGACGATAAGATATTGTAAATGTATTGCGTTTTTCAGTAATAACGGAAAAATTCCTCGCAATTTTTTAAAGTATTAGACTTAGATAATATTGGCTATGTCACGTGGAGAATAATATCAGGAATACTGAATTTTCGTCTAATAGGCTATGATATTCTGTTGCTACTCCACACGATCCTGGGTTTTTAGAATCGAGTTTCATTCGACTGTTTCCTTCAGTTTGTCAGACCACCTTGTAGGGCAACGACCTGGTGTTTTTAGTGAGACGTGACCACTTCGATGACCTTGTTTCTCCGTTTGCTGTCGGTCCTTCGACCGATGTAGTTTGCCCATCGCTACGAGTACTTCAATTAATTTTGAGAACTACGTCGTTGCTCCCGGTCCACAGATTTCAACGTTACTAAATCCCGAGCATACTCCCTCCTGTAATAGCTCGTATAGCAGTACCGAAATTACAAATTGTCGACTTTTGAATGAATTGAAAATTAAGTGTATATACGTCTACGGAAATGATTTTAGGCAGAGCATAAGATAAGCAAAATAAAAAATATATTATTGTTTGAAAATTGGATATTCCTCATTTTGAATGATGATGTATAAACAAGCGAACTTCCTGTTCTTTCATATCTGTTTGTGCAGATGCGAACGGAAGTATTATACGGTGTCTATGGGAGTGTGATAATCTGACGGTAACTTACATATAAGGGACAGAAATCTTTGTGATTACTTTTGTTAGCGACTTCTCATATATATCAAGTCAGTTGCGAGGTACTTCAAATATATTATTACTATTATATCGTCTTACCAGGCCTATTACGGGATAGGCAGGGCATCGCGTGTCAAATTGTGCCAAAAATGGATGCACGTGTAGGGACAGTGGTGAATGTAGAAGAAAAATATCAGGTGTGTGAGAATATACATATTTGGCATTGAATGTTCCCTGACTATATTGTTTTACAACATGCTGATGTATTTAATTATTAGGGATAACCTTTGAAACTAGTTTTTTGTATAGTTGGTCGTAGTCGGAATCAGAGGTATCTACATATACATATGTATATGAGGATGTCATAAAAGCGATTAAAATATTGAGATAGATATATAATAATACAAAACTACGTCTTAATTATATCTATATCTTTATATATGCTACCTTAGTTTCGGAATATGTTTGTTAATTCGACTATTAAAAGTTTTGGTACTAGAATACCTCCTTGTGTGACCCAGTTACTTCTAACGTTTTATGGTCATACTTTATTCACAAGGTCTAGTTCCCGTGTGGGGATAATAGGTGTTCGTCTAGATCTTAGGGCACCTTAACGTGGGAGGCGATTAGGTCTAGTGTACAGGGCGAGCGTGGAAGAGTTAACGGGAATTAGCGAAAATTGGTTATTTCTACTAAGATTGCAAGAGTCCAATATTATTCTGAATAATATTATTATATTACGGTATATTTACCGTATTTTGTATATTGACATACTTGCTATGTATTGTTTATAATGTGAGGTGTTAACGGTACTGGATTTAAGAAATATACAACGTTTGATATAAATATAATATCATACTCTCCCTTATTTCGAGTTACATAAGACAATATTACCCATATTAAAAATATATTATCAATCTACGTTTTTTTTGTATTATTTTGATTCTAAGTTTTTATTTCAATGGTCGGAGCGTTGAGCTTCCTTGGATGGGAGCTATATATACACGGTATGAGTATAAACGTCACATCACACTTGTAATCCCCGTAGAGGTAGGCAGAGGAATGTAGAACACTTCCACGTTTCACCAGTTACGTTTACATCCCACTATGGAATATGTGGTGAGAATACATATATATTATTATTTTTATTATGCTTATTATTATTATTCTGAGTTTTGTATTACAAGTAATTGTGGAGGAAATCTTTTGTGTAAAGAGTAAATAAAAAATAAATAATCTTATTTATACATATTAATACTGGTTGAGATTCAAAGTCAAATGATAGGCAAAGTTATTATTTTTAATGAATTATGCAAGTCTGGTGTGTAAATAATGCAATATTTAATATTTGCACGATTAGGTGAGGAGTGGCGACGGGCAATATTTTTCGAGTTAGAGTATTATGTAATAAAGCTATACTGTATTAGGACCTGCCTGTATCAGGACCCAACTAATCAAATTTTAAGCCGCTTTACGCTATTAAGTGAGGCCTTGAAGCATTATAATGTATATTAACGGAAAACTTCCTCACCGTGTCCCGGATTATATAGTTAATCTTCAAAAATGTGCATGTCATTTATTATATTTAAGTTAGATATAATATAACAGGCGGGAAAACGGGTGGTCGGAAAGCTGGTGGTCGTTTAATCAGAAAGTCTGAGCTCGAGACCAAAGGTGTCTCCTGTTTGATTATTTTAAATTTTTATTTTATTTTGTTTTTTCCTTTTTTTCATTTATCTAACTAACTTTATATTTACTATTTTTGTTATTCATTTAGTTTTTTTTATTATGTCGGTAAGATCGAAAAATACATAGTGGGTATATGTGTGCTGAAAACCGCACGGCAGAAGTGAAAACTTCATTACATATCAACAATAACTAATGAACAATTGATAATAATTAAATGTAACATCACGTGTGTAATCCCCGAAGAGGTAGGCAGAGGAATGTAGAACATTCCCACGTTTCATCAGTTACGTTTACTTCCTATATCGGCACATTTCCAGACTCCGAGCCACTACTAGAAAGTCTAAATTAGAAAAATTTAGTAGTGCCTGTAAGATCCATGTTTACTGCCCGGTATTGGCTCGTCAACACACACAACAACGCATCAACTACTGTTCCGTCTGACAGTTCTATACCGACTGAGGCGCCCTCTTGAGTCATATGTGCACGAGACTAAAGTACATACACTACAGTGCCCAACCCGGGAATTCAACCCAGGACCTCCCGATCGGCAGTCGCACTTGTAACCGACACGATCAACCACCATTTCTAATAAAACGAAATTACCTGTTGAACGATAAAAGTAACGTTATTTTGCAATCAAACATAATTAAATATAGGTATATAATAATAATATTTTTATTTATTTGTGGTATACAAGGCGTTCGCTGTCACAATATAGGGTCAGACCTTACAACATTTTCATATATTTTATGTAATGTGACATAGTCGCGAGAGCTACCCTACCTTGCCGTATATTTCCTCATTCTACTGTCATATGCACGGTATATAATAAAATTTGAATAATAGATAGGGGATATTTATTCAGAGGCATCCGCGTCATGTTTCTAGAGCAGTTGATATGAGCCGTGTAGTTTTCCTTTGATCAGATCGCTTTACTGCAGGCCTGAAAGGAAAGTTTTACCGATAACCTGAAAGGGAAATGTACCGTGTAATTCACTTAAGTCGGCGTGTGCTTTGAAATTATTCAATTTTTAGCAATATTGCGCCCGGTGTATGGCAATTGAGCCATCACCTACTTCATAGTGGGATATAAATGTAGCTGGTGAAGTGGGAGCGTAATACACTGGTCTGCCTACCTCTTCGGGGATTACAGACGTGATGTTACTATGTTATGTTGAGCAATATTGTAAAATCTATTTTGTAAGTAACACATTCAGTCATTGTAAATATCTTTTAAAATTACAACTGTGTTTTATTTGGTGTGGTATTACGTCAATAGATTACTATGGGAAGAACTGTCTTGTTGGTGTGGTACTCACAGTTGTGAGCACGATTGCTGAGTAAAAAGCCGGAAATTGCCAACTTACAACCTTTCGAATTGGGCGTTGAGGCGCTTTGTAAGCGAGAATCAACGCTTATAACTGCGGACACGATATTTCGATTTATTTTCGGTAAATGCCAATGACAACCCCCGGTGTTAAGTAACCAGTTGTCACAGAGTCTTCATGAACGTATTCAATAAGATCACACTGCCTTGACAGGAGTTTTCATTTATTTGCAAAATCCGAAAAAGTACGACCAAGTTCATTTGTTGATTTTCAAGAAAACCTGTAATTTTAATTCAATTTTTTAACATAAATTAATCATATATCATAATCATAAATCAATCCCGCGGGATCCCACGCGGGATTGACCGATCCTGTATATCGATCCCGTGGGCTTGAATACCTTGCGGAATTGCAATCCGTACTTACAACACAATGTGACTGCAGATGCCCCAAAGGTGACTGTCCTTGTCCATATTATCTACACAGGCACATAAATGAAATAGTCTTAACTTCCATAGCGATAGCACGCGCTCAAAACTTACCGGTTTTACTCAATATTTTTATTTGAACCAATTCTATATAATTGTATTTTTAGGTATTTTGTACAAAAAATGTGTCAACGGTAGGTCAGGGTTTGTTTTATTGGTATGCATTTCCTTTTTTCATTGTTACAGTATATTTTAATAAGTAATATAATAATGTCATTGATGTAACTTTTACTACTAGTCTGAACTGCGGGTCGATAGGTTAAAAAACAATGTCCCTATATTTCGAAATTGTATCATTAAAATAGTTCTCCTGAAAAATCTTAAATTTGTTAATATGTCTCGTTATATTGCATACTGATATTGGATCAGTGATAGGTGCGTCAGCGAATAAAATTGTCAAGGATCCACTTTATTGTAAAATAGCCGTAATAATCGGCAAATTACTTAAATCAAACAAACGCAAAAATAATCGGGGATAAAGATCATATCAATGAGATTTTTTTTTGCAAACGAATTATAAAGAACTGTCGCTAATAATCCAAGTCCTAAAATGCCTCTGTTAAGCCCGTTATTATTATTATATTTAGGAATGTTACGAAAATTTTACATTACGCGGATTACATTAGATAGAACTTTGGAAATATGAGACTATTGCATAAAATACAAAAAATTGAGAAGTAAACATTAAATTAAATTGGAGCACCACGCGGCTGCTTATGCATTGTTGGTTGATTCCGACAAACGGCAGACTGTATTACTTTATACAATGAACATTATTAATATTTCTCAATTATTGACACTAAATCTTCTCCGATGTCTTTATTCAGATGCGCCACTGAGTTTTTTTTATAATATGTGCTATCATATCCAGTATCTAACAATTTTGGAAAACGTTTGGAATTCTGATATAAAATTGACTAAACAGTAAATGTCTGTCGTAAATGACTTGGATCGTATGATTTGTTATAACGAGGGATTGTTGTTGAAAGCAATCGCACGAAGGGCCCGCGACGGATCGATCGGTGAGGCCGAGGCACGTTGTGGGGCTCGCGGGGCCGGCCGTGCCCGCGACGGTGCTGACTGACTGCGCAGGAGAGACAGACTCAGCGCTCAGTCTGTCCTTCCTACGGGCGATGGGGTCGTCACATCCCTACGCCGGACACGCTTAAAATTTGACAGGTAATATTAAATTACATCAAGGTTCACTTTAATTATTCCTGTATAATGCTTTCTTTATTATGCTTAACGTGTGATTTAGACTCGTTATAATCAGAAAGCACCTTTAACGTATTTTTACTTTTAATACTGCAGACTTAACTGGGATTGTATTAATTATTTATATAATTTAGTTAGCTCTCATAGATTATTTAGTGATTATACGCCGAAGTAGACTACTGAAATGTAACGCGACAATAATTTTCTTGAGTGATGATTTTTGGTAATTATTACCATTACATGCGGAATTAAATATTTCCGTTCGAAATTATAGATTAATAGATTAACTTATTAGTAGACTTGATGTAACATTTCCAAACTATTTAATCTTTTTGCGACAGAAACGAGTTGTCGTGTGGCATCCTGGGCACTTAACAGCAAAAGTAAGAAAATGATTAGGTATACAGCAAATCTAACGTCCAATTTTTCCTGCAATTCTAATTATTCACACTTTGATCCTTCCCAAACACCCGTGCTTTCTGCAATGGACGAATTCACCACTGTTTGAGTACAATTTCATTATTGGTGTGAAAAATCAATATTCTTCCAGTTTATTCTGCACTTACCTTTGACTTACCTTAGTATTCCAATGAATGTATAGTATTACTGTACAAAGTGATGAATAAATTACTATAGGTAGGTAGGTACTATAGGTACTCTATACACCGAATTAAGGGTTAAACATAGACCTTGTCATTGTATTAACATTGTTTCCAAATATTCTTACATACAAAAAGGAAAACATTTTGTTTGTAACTATATCGTAAAGTAGACCTTGTTGACATTTTATGAATACTTGCAATAATTATTTCATAACGTCGAAGATGCCTTATTACAAATTTTCTTTCAGTTTACCATAATTTACATACAATATTTTTTTTTATTAATTGCAACTTGTTCCGCAGCTGACGACCTCCGGAAGGGTAGATTTGAAAGATCTGCCAGTGTTTCAATTTTTGAAAGTTCTTTCTTCCACACTTACCCAATAACTGGAACCCAATACTGGCTGCGAGTAGATACGAGTCGTCCACTACTTGCACTGGGGCAGGTGAACTGTTGACAGAAAAAAATAGGCAACCACATTTCTTAATAGATAATTTGTATTCCATTTATTGTAATTGTATATATTCACAAGCTTCTAATTTTCTAATATTTACCTAAAAATAGATGACTGTGTAACACTTGTTCTAATAATATTTTTTCTGGCTGTCCAAGTGGAAGTTCAGATGCTCCTCGCGGGTGCCCGGCCGCAGGCGCGGACGGGCAGCCAAGCATTCACGCCGTCGTTGCGGCTGGGCATCTGCAACCAAACAACATTTTTTTTTTCATTAGATATAACAACTTAATAAACTATAATATTGTTCCAGCAATATTGTAAATATTGTTCCAGCAATTATTATGTTTACCGTCAATATTCATGTCCTATTTATCTACGACTATTTAATCGTCATACCCTTTCACCTACTCAGGACATTTTTTCAGCTACTTGGTAAGATTATAATTGATTGCAATTACTATGGACGCCATTTTCTTTGACGCTTATTCCACATTCGTATCTATCGACTTGATTTGCGCATGTTGCTTTGCTTTTTACAAACCGGACCTAGCACACATACTCAAACAAAACGGCGTAGCAGAATTTTTACAAGTTACGAAATTTTTTTTTTAATTTCCATTAGGTAACTTACTTAAAGCTTTAATTTTTTTTTACACCAATCTACATATTCTTATTGTACTATCATAAATATATTTCAAAACATATAAAATATACATTTAATAGTTCTGTAGATATTAAGTGTAAATTATATGATAAAAAAATTATAACAAACTAATCGCTCACTTATTACCTTAATCATACACAGTTGTATCCACTTTTCTTTAGAGTGGATTTCATAAATTTGTCTTACCAAATAAAAAAGAAATACGTACCTTTATTTCAACGTCCCATGTTGTTTCTAACTAGATCTTCGGTTCTTCTGATGCTCTTGATCAACCCTCTTCTAAACCTCGTGCGGACTCTGCGATTGAAAGAAGCGCAAAGAATCTCACAGCACTGAAGCCAAAAACAAATCACTGCATACTTAACTTTTAATGCAATACATACGTATAAGAACTGTTCTTGCATATATTTACTTTACATGTTGTTGCAAAATATTAACACTAAGGTCGCCATTTTGTAATCATCAGCATAAACTTGTAATAATCCGAATTCGACTAGCGGCAAGCCGCTATCAGAATCGTGTATGAAATGACGCGCAGAAAGGGTGCGCGGCCTTTATATTGACTTGCTTCCCCCTTATGTATTGAACGAGTACATAATAAGCTATTATGTGTCTGGAGCCTGGAACTCTACAGAAGCCGGGAACGAGGGGTTGTGTAGAAGAGTTTGTAATTGAATTAACTGCGTTGCAGCCCCTACTATTTGTCATAGTCATACTGGAACTTTACCTTATACCTTGATACACTATTTATTTGAAATTTGTTTGTAATTGCTGAACTTGAATTAACCTAGATGAAAGTAACTTTTATATAGTTACCTAGAATTGTTTCTTACGTTACCGGACGTGACAAGTTTAAAAATTCTCTAAAAAGTAATAAGTATACCTACTTTAATAGCTCAACCTGTCAATGTTATTAAGAAATTCTTCTTCTTATAATTGATAAGCAAGCTCTATAGCACCGTGGTTTGGTCGTAGCGAATTTAACACAAAAGGGTGCGATCTCGCCAGCTATAGGTAATTGTGCCGGTGACGGAAGGGTTCGTTGTCTGGAGGAGGGCTGCGCGCCGCTGTCGGGCTGCTATCGATTGGTACATTACTACGAAGATTTATGGTTCCACTGCCAAGGTTATAATACTGAACTTGAACTGAAAATAAAATATGTATATTCAGTGGTTCCGAGGTGTTAAATTTTGGTATTATTATTAGAAACCTGGTTGTATAATAATAATTATTATATAATATCGTGTGGTTCTATCATATTAATATATTAAGTCAAATTTCCTGCTAATTAGACAAAGATACTAGTCACAAAGATAATAAACTATGAAGAAGTATCACTACAAATTGCCCGCTTGTGTTCTCGTTAATTACCCTACATTGTCCGCCTTTTGTTAAATAACATCTAAGGGCACATAAATAAATATGACTGAAATGTAAACAAACTAAATACATAATCAAATTTATACGTATATAAAATGTAATGTTCTAACAAAAAAGGTTCCATCAATACTCTCATTAGCCAGTAGCGGCAGCACAGCTGTCAATACTGGCGTACGATCCCATTTAGAGAATGTGCCATTTACTTGTTTGTGCTAATGATAATTATATATAGCTAAAGCTAAATTTTCTTTTTTTCCTTCGACCCTTTTATCGTTCCACTGCTCGAACAGGAGTCTCCTCTCAGAATGGGAGGGGCAAGGCCATAGTCTGCCACGCTGGCCAAGTGCGGGTTGGCAGAAATATAATTACTAAACTATATTTAGCTTTAGCACTACCGCACGGTAATTTTGTACGAAAACTACTACATGACTATGGTGCGGGTTACACTAAATTAAAACAATAATTTTAGGGACAACATTTTATTTCCATTCATTTAAACGTGTATAATTCATAACGTATTTAGCCACAGAAGGAATATTGTGTAATATACTTGAGAATTGCACCTTGCAGCATCTGTGAACGCGGCCACACGGCTGCCCACGATCCTGTACATATAATCTGCTCGAAAAGTGCGGGCGTCGCGGGGCCGCACTTGTATACGATAATATTGTATATTTACAAACACCTAATCTTTACATACATATTTCTCAGTCCGTTTCATTCAATAAAATACATCCGAGAAGTATAGAGCCCTCGACAGCACTGTGAGACCTCAGAAGCTGATATTCACAGCAAAAATATACCAATATGAAACATCGACGAAAATTTCATTTTCGAATAAACATTGTTTAACCTGTTCTTAATTAATTGTTTAAACAATTTTTGAAACTTTCTTTTGTAGAAAGTAATGAATGCACTAACACAAGCTTGCTAATTAGAGTTCCATATGAAGGCAGTTTAAAACAATTAATTTTATTTCCAAAAGGAATTTAAAGATGCTATAAAAATCTACAATGCATCAAATTCTGAGTCTCACTAGTTAGCGATTACAAAGATTGCGCCAAAAATGGTCTTCGTACGCCAAATACGATTACATTAATATTTATTGTTCGTAGAGCCTTTATTAGATTCGTAGATTATTATTATTATTATTAGAAATTTATTTATACAGAGCGACATATAAAAAACTATTTTAATATCGAAATAATGCAAAAAATAATTTGATATTCGACACCGATTAACAAATTCTAATTATTTGACGATAAAACACCAATTTGACAGTTCCAATTAATAATCAGCAAAATTTCAATGTCATTATGATATCATCTGGTATATAAAATTAAAAGGGCCATGAAGAGTGACGAATGTAAAATTAGCATGGCAGCTCTGTATAGACATATTTTAACTCTATGTCTACCCCGTAAAGGATGCGGCCTGACGATACACTAATGACAAAATAACAACCCTCAGAGAGGCCATCTACAATATGAGCTCATTATTTGATGACATATTTTAGTTTATGTAAACACGCGTTATTACAAAAGTAATTTATTATAAGAAGAATACCAATTTATTATATATAAAGTTAAAATAAAGTTAGCGCCTGCGAGTGAAAACATCGCTAATTTCGTCTTATCCAAACACAAATTATACAAGCCCTTTATATAATATATTGCACACAAATAAATAGTAATAGTATAATAGTATCGGGGATTACAGGCGTGAAGTTACTTTTTTATAGTAGTTATGCACAATAGCGGTCAGTCGGCACGACCCGTGGCGTCCAGGAGGAGCAGTCGGCTGCGGCGCGCGCGTGCGTGCTAATGATGTCAGCTAGATACACATTTTTTGATCACTAACGGTATTTCATTGAATTACATAGCTTAAAATTAACTGAAACAAAACAAAAATACAGACGTATCATTATACATGTATCCGTCTAACCACGTTCCATATTCCCAATATTAAACTATAAAAATTAAGATAAAATATGTTAAGGTGAACATGAACCACAAATGGCTGTATATACCAAAATCCTATTTGAGTATGTTGCACGAATTAGTTATGATAATAATGACGTATTGACAGATGTATCTCATTTTTTTAATAATAACTACGTAATGTAGGCTGCGATTATTTCGGGTCCCCGAATACAAAAACTGTCTCTCAAATTAAAATCTTAAGAACATACAAAATATAATTAACTTATTTAGCAATAGTAGTATCATAATGCCTTAATTTAATATAAAAATTATTTAAATACTAAAAGACTGACTAAAATATTTAATAAAATTGTTGTTACATGAATAGTCAATCAAATAATTATTATGATGACCACTCTTTTTCCGATATGTGTGTAAACTGATTTCAGTGTTAGGTATAACTAAAACCTACCGAACGTAAATCATTATTGCTTAAATATTCCCATCCAAGAATAATATGTAGGTACATGCATAATACAAGTGTATAAATTATTCTACATAATATAGCTCAGAAGTTGCCGTAAAATAGGAAATCGTTAAAAATCTTGAATATGTATATTTATCGTCCCACTTGACACAACACACTGCAGTAGGTACTATACTTTACATAAGTTAAACATGTTTGTTTTCTAATGATACAGACAAGTAGTGTACATTAAAATCTCGATCATAATATTAATAACATTACAGACTATTTTATATAACAGACAGTGAAACTACGGAGTAAACCCGTCCCTGCTCCTAAACCACAGACAAATAATTAAATAAAACATTAACAACGTGCACAACAATAACACGTCCTTAACAATCCTTGACACGTCAATTTGCCCTACAATAACGGACAGACAGTTTTCGCTGTCTCGCTCTTATACCGTGCTCAAACAATAAACATATCACAACTGCTTCATATTATTGGGTACTAGGACGAACTCGACATGTACCGGTACAATCCGCAACTATTATCTTTTTTTGGCCTTAACTGACTTTTCTTTCTTAACACATTACACCCGAGAAGGATATTAATACGTTTTACGGTGACTAATCATTATCTGCGGGAGTGGTTATATTACCGTTTACATAGTATGATAATTATTGTC
>DWDW01000379.1:0-15257 GCA_018245635.1 Mimoniades versicolor eupheme | reverse complement strand
TCTGGAAATGTGCCTGGTATATGGCAATAGGTTCACCACCAATTTTGTCGTGGTACTTAAAAGTAACGTAAATAACTGGTGAAACGTGGAAGTGTTCTACATTCGGGGATTACAGGCGTGATGTTACTTTTTAAATATGTCGTTACGAACTAATGTGGAGATTTAAGTCTGGCGTGAAGATATGTAAAAAGTCTTGCAACTGTTTTCGTAACATCACTCTACCGAAGTTGCTGAAGTCGTAGACTGAGGAGTGTAGAACACTCCCACGTTTCACGAACAAGACTATCAATAACCTAATGTCGTTGAACAAACTGATCAATTAGATTAATATTTCAGTCTACTACGAATATAAATAAACGAGCTATATAAAAAGCTGATTAATCGTAGTAAATTTATTTCACACAAAAATAAATAGTTCGCATTGGTATCGTTTCCATCTCGTTTCGCTGTAATCGACTACCCAATATTCCTTTCATTTTTTTGGGTTATGACCCCTGACAGCTGGAGGCCGTCCCGAATGAGAAACGTCAAACCGTAATAACACGAGAATTATAAACGTACTATGCGTTGTTCCATTGGCCGGTGACGTCACGATAATGTCACTGACAGAGAAATACGTTTCATAATGAAATTGTATGGAACGAATTTTGTGATTTCACACGTGCAAAAATCAAACAGATTATATATATGAAACCTTGGCCGACGGACCGTGGTATACCGCACCCTACCATTCTATCTACAACTTGACATGTGGGATGGGCATGCGCGCAACGCAGCAATTGTGGGTGAAAACCCTTTGTGTTATGGGAGACCTATGTCCGGCAATGGATTAAGACAAGCTCATCAGCTTGTCTTAATCCAATGGATTATGATGACAAAACGTATATGACAGAATAATAGGAATAGGTAATACTAACCGGAAAGGTGAAAAATATATGTAGGTAACACATTTCCAAACTTAATTTTATATACAGACAGAAAACAAATAACTCATAAAACAATTTTTTTTGTCTAATTGGGAATTGATTTAACTCCCGTTCAATACTGCCAGTCACTAACCACTAAGCTAATAGAACGCTCAAATAGAAACGTAGATTAGATCCTCCAATATATCCCAGCAAAGCTTAAGCCACTACGTTTTCGTAATCTCTCTAACACGAATACAAAAGACGATTGATCAAGCACGGATACAATTCTTTGTTGTTTAAACAAACAAAAAAACTCAATCTTTCACTGTATTTTCAAAGTTTTATGTGAGAGGTATAAATAGACTATTAAATGTATTCTGTCTACCATTAATGTGTATATAGCGTCATGCCAAATTATTGACCTTTTTGATCCTCGTAGACAAGTTTTGGTCTCCATCGCCATTTGTAGCCATTAATATGTCTGGATATTTCCAATCAGTGTTTAAACCAAAGCCAGTACTAGGTAATCATACATTTACAGATTCCAGTCAGCATGTCGATACATTCCAGTACGATCTCGTAAAGGTACCCTCAGTGGAAACGCGTCTTATGGGATTCCAGTCGTACCCATTGTTTTAACTGTATAAAAGACTCTGTTAGAATTTGAGATTTTTTTTTATTTAAGTTTAATTGTGTGTTGTCACGAAAATCTAGGGAAAACATAGAGTCAAACGTTCACCTACATTTATGTAACAGTACATTTACATGTACATTTCATCAGCTTCAAGCACTATCCGGGATCGAGCGTAGCAGACGATAGTAAACGCCGCGGAAACACTTTATATAGTATATTTAATAACGTGTTGTCAAAGCTTTATTTATTTATTTACATGAAAATAAACGAACGAGACAGCTTGTCACGTGAATGCACGTCACTCTACTGTCACGGGGATGAAGATTACTCTACTGTCACGTGGTTTAATAGTACTCCACTGTCACTTGCTTGCTTGTATCTGTTAACATTCTACAGACTTTTTAAGCTCATGCAAGATGGCTCAGAAGATTTAAATTCAATGTTAAAGGACTATTTGAGTAAAATATTTTTAAAAATATTTATTATATACGAGTATCTTAGGTAAGTCCCAGTAAATGTCACTAATAGGCGTTTATTTTCAAAAGTCTGCTGTATTACTCTTATCAAAGCACAAACATAATTGCTTATATCCCATTTTCAACTTTTCAACTTCTCCGACCTAACAAGCTTATACCAATTTACGATGATTATGAAAGATGTTCGTCAGTTTGAGATCAAAGCGACGTGTCGGAGTTATTTCAAGGTATAATTATTATTATGACCTTAAAATAGCTTTGTAAATTTTTAGACTGAATATAATTAACATTCACGAAGCGGACAGAATCATTACGCACGTACATACGTACATACACACAAATACACACACCCAACATACGCATACACACACATACGCATACACACACATACACACATACATATTATTACGCCTGTTTACAATAATAATACCTGGTTCTGATAAACTTCTTTCATCTCTTCCACACTAAGTCCTCATACATGCTCGTCGGCTAACCCTTTGACCTGACATATTTTGAAGACGTTCTCGTATGACGTGCGTAGTCTAAAAAATCACAAATGTTTCTAAATCTCCTGCATTTTCAATTAACTAACACATCCCAGCGTCAATAATTACAAGGATGAATCGATTTGATTTAGTGACAAATGAAAGGTATTATATACATTTAACAGTTGACGTTAACAAGGGTACTTTTCTAGTCCATCGCCACTGGTTCGGGGGAGGATCGACACACCCTGTTTCTCAATTATCCGCCCAATTATGTGTGTTATACGGATTTGAGATCAATTCTGTATTCACTTAATACCTAATTAATCTCTGACACTCTACATACCAAAATATCTATAACAAAATCGTATTGGAACTACTATTACTTGGATCTTTAATTGGTATAATAATAATTTGATTTGGAAAATACATTTTCTTTTCTAACTAGCAAAGGTGATTTACTGTGTATGGGACCAAAAACGTGTACAGTAAATTATTATTACTTTGTACGTTTTCAGTGAATAATTATTATTTTATTATAACTAAAGTGAATCCTTATCACTACTACGTAGGTAACATCACGCCTGTAATCCCCGAAGAGTTAGGCAGAGGAATGTAGTATACCCCCACGTTTCACCGGTTACGTTCATGTCCCACGATGGAATAGGTGGTGAGCCTATTGCCATACACCAGGCAAATATCCAGACTCCGAGCCACTACTGGAAAATTGGATTACAAGCGACTAGATTATCATTGTTTTTATAGTTGTTTTTTTTCCTTATTGTATTTGTTAAATATTTTCAATGTACATATTTTGTGAATTTATTCTTTGAATAAATATATTTTCTTTCTTTCTATCTTTTTAAAAAAAGAACAATAATTTCTGGAACATTTTGAACATATTTCAGAATTCTAATTTTAAGAATGTCACTTGCATTCCTTAATTATTTTCCATTACGTTTCGACATGTTTTTATCTTTTCATATGATTATTCATGTAAATCCTTTTACATTGATTTAATTAATTGGCCAAAGCAGTCGGCGGTGAAGACAATAAAAAAAACGAAAATCAGAACACAACCAATATTCAACAAAAAAGTTAAAAAAAGGAAGCGTCCGCGTCTAAAGAACTCAATTAACCCCTAAACAACGATCGATGGAGCAGAAAACGCTACCCTCGTTAACGTCACCCCCTAAATGAGAAAACCCGGAAAGCGTTAAGGCGGTTAAGTCCGAATTTTTTATCCGGAATTCATCAAAAATATTTTGATAACTTCCGTTCGTACGGAAACGATTTAGAAATAGCACATTCCTTCACTGCGGTGCTGTTGTTTTGCAGTGCGTGCTTATAACAAAATAAAGATACTAATATAAATTTAATTTATTTTAATATAGTCCATAGCGTGTTAATAACTTCTTATTAAATTTTAAATTAGAAATAAACGTAACTCCACGCCTGTAATCCCCGAAAAGATAGGCAGAGGAGCATTCCTCTGGGAGTGGGAACGTGGGAACCGGTGAAACGTGGGAGTGTTCTGCATAGAACACTCCCACGTTTCACCGGTTACGTTTACGTCCCACTATGGAATAGGTGGTGAGCCTATTGCCATGCATCGGGCAAATTAGAAATACACCTCCTCATTACATTCAATGTCAATTTGTTGTCTCTTTTTTTCTTCCTTTCATTTAATAATAATGGTTTATTTATTTAGCTTATCTGCGGTCCATAAATTCTACATCTAATATCCTATCCTAAGAAAAGATGTTGGCAAGCAACTTTGCGTTACATTTCAGGATAAATTGAAACCAGTATTTATTCTCGAGACCCTGTTCATTTGTAATTATTTCTGATCTTATAAACAGTTTCAGTAAGGATTTCTTTATTGTATTAAGAAGCCCTGTTTATTTCAATGCAATGTTTTGTTAACATCGCCCCTGAATATGGGTGTCTATTTCGACAAGCGTGATTAAGACAAAGTTTGTCGGACTTAGAATTTATCGGAAAGAATTTAAACATCTGACAATGGCTTTATTGAAAGGTAATTTTGTTTCGTTAAGTGAATTTTTAGATCAAATTTCTTAATAGAATATCTTAATGGTACATCATAATTAGCATGTACCTATATATTCACCGCTGGACTTTATGCTTCCGATGAGATGTTTTATGTAAAATATTGAAATTATATTTGTGAGTCGGAGATCAAGTGGATATTTAAGTGTATATTTAATAACTAATTCAAAATCTTAATCCGAACTCTAATAGGACAATTCGATCATACTATTCAGCCCGAAACACAATTTATTATATTAACAATTGCGATATACTAGAAAAAAAGAGTAGGTAACTTCTTCGGGCGAACCGTATAAACATTTGCCCACTTACCATACCTTAAAAGATCGAGGATCGAACAAATAAGACAGAGCACGATTAAAGGAAGTCTAGTTATGTTATGTCCAGTAACAGAATTCCAAATAAAGAAGATTGAATGAAAAGTAGGGTACCTTAAGAAATAACTATTTGTTTAATTATACATAATTAGATACTATTTTTAGCAAAACTTTTTGTGTCAGAAAGGGAACTCAATTAATCCTTGAACAACGGCTGAATTGGCAGAAAATGCTACCCTTGTTAACGTCATCCCCCAAGCTCGGGTAAGCCCGCTTCGACAAGCGTTGAAGCGTTAAGTTTGCACTCTGATAATATCTCAACTATTCTATGTAAGTGATAGCTCAGTCTTTTCAAATTTAACGAGCTTGTGCCATAGCAGTATACTCTACCCTTATATGTATATGTCATAGCGTACGTAGCATATTAAAACTTTTACACTTTTATGTATAAGGCTATTTTTAATCATCTCAGCCTACTGCTAGACATAAGCTTCTCCCAAAGAGCGCCATCGGGCCCTTTCCTCGGCTTGCCGCATCTAGCTTCTACCTGCAGCCTTTCGCAGATCGTCATCCCACATGACCGGAGGGCGTCCTACACTACGTGTGCCGAGCCGCGGTCTCCAATCCAGAACTCGCTTACTCCACCGGTTATCTATTCTTCGGCATATATTCCCAGCTCTTTGTCCCTTTAGCAAGCTAATCCTTTTACCTAGGTCGATAACTCCGGTTTTCTGTCGCATATTATCATTTCTGATCTTATTCTTCAGACACTCTGAGCACAGCTCACTCCATAGCTCGCTAAGCGTCCTTTCACTTGTGGACTAAGCCTACTGTTAATGTCCATTGTTCAGCTCCGTACGTCATGACAGGTAGGCGGAGGCCACATAGTTTAAAAACTCAGGTTTTCAGGGATTTTGATATGGATGACGAAAACACTCCAAGTAATTTGCCAAACGCTACCCATCCTAACTGGACCCTCGTCTTGGCGCCCCTCTCAAAGTTTCTACTTTATTGTAATGTCTGCCCGAGGTATGTGTAATCTGAAACAATTTCAAGAAGATGGTCTTTTCGAGAATAGGCCTCGGATCTAGGGGTTTTTGTCATGATTTTTATTTTATCCAAATTCATACCGAAACTTATCCGTCACGAGGCTAATGCTTAGGTGTCCAATATTTGTTTCAGCTGATCCAGTGACTTCGCCAGTAAGACTATATCGTCTACGAATCGTAAGTGTGAGATGTAGTCGGCATGTACATTATGCCGATACATTTCCAGTGCAGCGTTTTAAACATATCCTAAAATGCATTTGTGAACAGTTTCCGCGGTATAACTTCACCCTCTCTGACTCCTCGGGGCAATTGGATGGGCTTAAACTGCTGGCCCTGTACTCGAACACACATAGTGGCGACTTCGTAGAGGCATCTTAGTACTTCGATATAACGACAGTCTATTTAGCATCGCTGTAATGATTCCAGAACATCCCAGGTTTCCGCTGGGTCAAAGGCCTTCTGATAGTCCATAAAACCTAGACACAGGGGCTGATTATACTGTTCGGACTTTTGTATAATCTGCCTCACTATGTCTATGGTGCAATATCCTCCACGAAATCCGGCCTAATCCGGTGGCTGTAACTCGTTGAGTTTTCTAACGAAACTACATATTTCAAATAGATGTAAAACATTCTCTAGTATCTATGGCTCGGAGTCTGCATATGTGTACGGTGTATGGCAATATATGGCAATAAACTCACCACCTATTCCATAGTGGGACGTAATCGTAACTGGTGAAACGTGGAGAGGGGGTGCTGCACTCCTCTGCCACCCTCTTTGACAATTATAGGAGTGATGTTACGATGTAAAAGACATAAAAGGAAAATAAATGGAAAATTAAAAAAGCTTATTAAAATTTATGCATTTAACTTGTATAAATAAATATTTCAGCAATATATTGTTCAAAGTTGCGTATTTGCAGAAAGGTTATTTACTGTGCGTATTTACTGATATCGTTAATTACATTAATGATCATTATTACACACCATTGGATACATTTTACCAAATATACGTATTTGATCGAAATAAACACAACGGGAATGTTTACGGTACCATTAGCGAAATGCTTCTTTTTACTATTTTTGCACTTTTACAGTTTACACTTCACAAACATTACGCACACACATTTCCTTTTACACTTTTACATATACAGCTTGCTTTATCACCTCAAACTCTATGAAGTATGTCTTTTAACAAAGGATACCGTCGGAGATAATCTTCAAATACTAAGAGTTCTCAATAACGTTCTATAAAGTGAATGCGGTGTAATAATCTTCGCTTGCCAATGAAACTAATACTTATACTTATACCCAACATAGTACAGTAAACAAGAAGGTAAGAATATCACGGGAACTCCCTGGATGTAAAGAGCTTTCGATAATTCTTAAGCTAACGTCTTTCGTGATGTTATCAACTCTTTGGCAGCTATAAATTATTATACACATATATTATATAAACGCTATGCCTACTTCTTCGAGGATTACAGGCGCGATGTTACGTTTTTCATGTCTTATGTATTAAAAAATGATTAATGAAAAAAGAACAATAGATAATAATACTACTATTATTTAATGTGAATAAAATGAAATTCCAATAAATTTTACCAGGAACTGTTACAAATTTGGATGACTTATGGGACCTCAATTATTGTCATATTATATGCTGTTAATTTCTTATTGTAATTTAATTAACCAGCATATTGCACTGGTTCATAAAATATTTTAATTAATTACTAACTTGCAAGGAACGATTAAGTCTTTGAATAAACGATAAGTTTTGTGCTTTATCGCAATAACGAATTCCTTCCCCGCTGTAGTCTGGTTTGTCTATCAAATGCAAGTTTTAATTACGACTCGTCTGGAATTTGTCCGTTCGTAAGAAGTTTCGTTTCATGTAATTAATAATATTTGTTTGTTTGTAACTAGTTTGTGTCTCACTAATGATTTCCAGTTCTTCAGAAGTTGTATTTTTTATCGTCAGATGCTAAGCGTTGAATTTAATAAATTACAGATTGAGGAAGTTGCCTTAAGGCCCAACTTTTCACAAATTTAGCTACCAAATGACCGTATTGTTGTCCTAAATCGTGAGTATTCCAGTATCGCATTTCTGGATGAGTGAACATTCACATTAAATAGTTTCCTTCAAAACTTCAATAGTTCTAAATAACTATTTATTATATGGGGTTCATGAAAAGTGCCTCCTCAAGCGGCGACTGTGTCTGATTAAGTACGAACATGTAGGTACTGCCCGGCGCGCCCTGGACATTGCGACTAATCCAGTCACCACTATAGCTGATCACTCTCGATCAGCTATCGACTCAACCAAGAAGAAAAAGTTTATATTTAGCAGTTTATTTAGTGAGGTACAAGAAAACAGAAATACGGGACTAAAATTTGCATTTCAAGGAGATATTTAAATATATGCGATTGAATCTGTTATAATCCATAACATAAATGAGTCTTGATTGTACCTTACGAGTATCCAGCTGGCGGTGGGTGACAAACTAAACGAGAGAATAATTAAATCACCGGAAATGGCAACACAAAGGGGATTACTTCAAAGGAACTTCGCCCTGGATCTAAATAATAGGCGTTCCGTTTTATTGGCATTCGAAAATCTCTATTATGCTAGTATTAGTCAACAAAAGTGCATGGAACTGTGTCAGTTATTACCAAGAGGATATGTCGGGTAATCGCTTGCGTCGATCCGACATCGTTAGTCGTGAAACGTCAGCTCGGAACGCCTTAGTAGATGTAAAAGTTCCGGTACGCGGGTGATTATATGCGCTACCTTGTCAGGTAAATAATATAAGGAATTTATTTTATCCAGGTTAAAAAAATTACGTTAATTTATTCAGTAAATTTAAATGAAAAAAGCTTCAAATAGGTAATTATGAGGTAATAAATAATATATCTACTTAATTCGCCTGCGATCATGCACTTGGCTCGCATGGCTGACTATGATTTAAACCTTTCCTTTGTTATAATTCGAATTTTATACAATAAGAACAAATTAAATTATGTGAAAGAAAATAATTATATTTAATATTAAACCTTTCAAAAGATAGTTAACTAAAATTTGAGTTGAGTTTAAAGATCATTTATTCCTCACAATACATACATACATATGTACATACACATACATTAGCACCAATAAAAATTGAGGGAACTTACAGACAGACGATAAGATTTCATGTTCACACACAATAAACACATGCAATATTTATAACGCTTATATAACATTTTGCTAAATTACCAAACCAATATTATTCAACACATTATCACAATAAAGTAGGTAGTACTAACTTTCTTCAGAAACATAAAGCGAGTTCGGTGCAGAACTTACAACTGATCGGCCAGTTGCACCATACGCTATATTCGTGGTTAACAAATCGCAGATTATACTTAATCTTAATATTATGTTATTATTATCAATGTTGATTATTGTGATTATTGTTTATTATTATTCAAACCATGTGTATTGTTATTATTGTTTATTATTCATACCATTAAGGACATGCACGGCGACAGTGTGCGGACGAGCGCCGAGCACTGCGCACGTGTAGTTTCCTGCGTCGCTGCTATTCACGCGCGCGAGTCGCAGCAGACTGTCCGCCCCTCCAGGAACTTGTTCCGTTTTTACACTGCAATAAAATTATCATTATGTAAATGTAGTCTTTCGTGTGCGTTAACATGATTTTTATTCTTATTTATTTGCACTTTAAAAGAAACTTGTTGTAGACATTTGAAAAAACATAATAATTTTTCAAGGCATGCTCATAATATTTAGATATTTTGTATGCGTTAAGATGATTTTTATTTTAATTTATTTGCACTGTAGAAGACACTTCGCAGTTGTAGACGTTTGAAAAAACAGATAATATTTTAAAGCATGCTTGATGAAAGTTTTTGTATCTGCTTATCTTATCTTAATGAGACCAAAAAATCACTCTTTTAGAGGTTAGTCGTTAGTTTATTAATGATCGTATACCTACATAGAATAAACTAGATTTTTTTCTAAGAATTCAACTTTTCGTTTTTGAATACCTTCAAACAATACCTTTTTTCAGCTCAATTCAATTGATACATGCTTGATCCTCTAGTTATCGTATATTCAAATTGAATTGAATCAAGATCGTACAAATGCTCATTGTATTAAATAAAAGCGGTACACAATGGTATTGGACATCCAATTGGTACAAAAGCCGCACTTATCTGTGCCGAGAGTGATCATTCATGGTACTTTGTTCGAGTGGACATTTATTTGAAAATACGTACGTAGATATTGAAGCGCACGATAGTGCATACAGCCAAGTCTCGCTCCATAAAAGTTCATTGTGGAGGATTTTTTTAATCGATTGTTTTAATGAATATAAGTGTCTTTACAACGGAACATGATTTTTTAAATATACAGCTAATTTAATTTTATATATATTAGCAGATCATGTGGAGGGTGTGGACGTTAGGTGTTCATTTGCTGGTTAGATCTAATGCAAGAGACTGTGTGTTTCAAAATATCGGTGAGAATCCAAATAGCTCAGCAGAATGTACTAGAACGTATTAACTTATAAAACCTTTGGTCATCCCAATGCAGTTATGAAGATACAATGGAGAAGAACACAGAAAGAACTATCTGATTGTATAGTATTTCTCTAAATAATATTAAAATAACGTAATAACCCATTTGGCACTACAGTCGTGTTGCGGTGCAGATACACCGGATACGATTTCCGAACGGGAAGCTTACTGAATGATACACAATACATATTTATTTCAGGACTGAATCTTCATGTATTCTTCATTGATTTGCGGTACTTAAGACAAATAGACATTCCTTTTATAATCCAATTAACGGAGGAACCACTGAGCCATACATTGTGGCAATTAAAAATTGTTGCATCCAATAATAATTACGTTTACCATTAAATTATTCTTTTATAACATTATCAAGATAAGAAGAGACGATAAAATATGTAGATGTGTAAATATTTTAAAACACATCACTCATAGGCTTACCTAATCACTCTGCGCTGACAATAAAATATGTAGGCCACATTAGGCTCAACTTCTTACGAGACTAGCACGCGTTAAAATATTCAGGTCATACGTGCTATATATTAGGATTAGACTCAGTCGTAGTATTTTGTTAGGCTCTGAAGTTGATTTATAAGCGCGCACAATGACGTACATAGGATTAGGGCATTTCACGTGGCACGACATAAACGTCGTAAAGACATAAACTTTTTAGTTACAAAAAGTCTGAATTTCACCTAATTTAAATAAACAAAGCACTAGATTCGCCCCTAAATGAGTCTATAATATGTAACTAAGACACAATTGTAATGTATCTAAGGTGGATCTTGTTTTCGTTAGTGTAAGTGGTTCACGTACTATGTTATGTCTTTATTTTGAAGGAACAAAACTGCAACGTTCGCTTCATAAAAAAGTTTTATTATTGATCCCCCCTCCCCCCTCCGGCCCTCCCCATACCCACCTTACACTACTTATAAAGCGCTCTTTGTATCGGAGAAATTTTGTAATTATAAATTAATATTGTAATTATTAATTATAAATTATCGGAGAAATATTGTTATAGTAAAATATTTGTACAACATTTTTACGCCTACAAATTCGTATATTCAATCAAAATATACACCTACAAAATCTTTTAAGTTCCCTTTCAAACGGTCATGACGAATTACGTTTTAATTAGTCAGAATAACGCAAAAGTTGTCGCGGATATAGCTATATCGGATACAAAACATTTATTCGCATATAATCATGAAAAAGTCTTGCGACAGCACAAGAAGCGTATAAATAAGGCAGATTTACCGTCAACAAATGCCAAGTGACAGGCGACGTGAGACACGATAATACCGTACAAAACGCAAAAGAGCTGACACTGTGTTAATCGCGTCGCATTGTTGCGCTGTCGCGCCCCCGAACGTGACCTTAATCTGTTCTTGAATCGTACGGGACGTGTTAGGCGCTTTTCGCATTAGCAATTAATATGCGATCGACGACTCAGTTTGTACATATCTGTACGATGGTACCAAAGGTCAGTAGGCAGAAAAATATTTAAAATATCAATTATTGCATTTTAATGTTATTAATTATTTAGGTTACTGGGTTTCATTACAACACTTAAGTTGCTTATAAATTGCTTATCAGCGGAATGTTTTTTTACTATATTCATGTTCATCCCCAATATTACCTTTACACAATATTCAAAAGCATTTCAACAACTCATATCTTAACATTGCTACTAATGTCATACAAAACTCGTTACGACTAATGCATTTCCTAGAAAATTCTTTGTATAACAGACTGCGCAATCCTGTAACCTTATTACATGTCCACGCTCTCGCACCTTCGTCAGTGACGCGCTCACCATAGCACGTTGAGTAACAATGTCATTATTTATTTATAATCTCCTGTAACCACGACGCGTGTAAAAAGCTTTAACATGTCACGTTATATTGTATTGTTATTACACAGCGGAGGGTTTAGTCTGAAAACGTGTCGTATATGATTACTAGTATTAACGTCGTATACATTGTAACTTTATGCATGATACAGTTAGGTAATTTAACTTTATGACTTTTCAACTACAAACACTTATTAATATTGAAAGATAATGAGAAGTCTATGCAAAAGATACAGAGAAGTCTATGCAAAAGATAAAGAGAAGTCTATTTAAAAGTTTAAGCTCTGAATAAACTTTGACCTAATAATTTGGAAATATCTAATCATTATAATTTTTTATTAAATTATATATTAGATGTATGAAGAAGAACTCGGGATAGATCAACATTAGTCGAAGAAACGTTTAGCAATAATGAAACGTGTTGTTATAAAACTTTCTGTTTACTTTTCTGCTTAGTCAATAATATAAATATTTAAATAACCATGGAAATAAACATGGAAATAATCATAATTATCATAAGTACCATTTATGTAGTCATATATCTATGATTATATATCCTATAGTGTAATGTCCAGTTTTGTGAACAAATATAATAAATAAATGAAATATACTTTAAAGAAAATATTTAAAGAAAACTTTAAAGAAAATCTTCATGAGCTTCCGCCGATCACAGCGAGGTCGCGGTGAAAACAGCCGTTTACATACATATATAATTATGGAGATATGAACACATGCGTGCCTCGTTATTATGCATTTTAAAGCGTATACAATGCTAAATGTCATGGAAGATATAGTGTACCAAAATGAACGAACATACCTGATACCACCTCGGGTAGTATCAGCGTTGAGGGCTCTGCCCTCATGTAGCCACGTGAGCACTGCTGGAGTCTCCACGTGCCTAGCTCTGCATACCAGCGCAAGAGTTGACTCGGCTTCATAGTACTTCTCGAGAAGCGGTGCCCCGGCCTCGTCGACCACCCACACTTGTGGTGCTGCAGCAAAATTGATTCATTAATAACTTGCTCGCACACCAGTAGAAATAATTGTTACCCGTATTAAAAACCGATTATGGTCAGTCAATGGTCGGTTCACCGCAAATAAGAAATTCAAGGTGCGATATCATGTTTAAAAGATGGCGAGTTTTAGCTGTCTTCAAAATGTAAATTTTAATTAAGATGATACTTTTCATAAATTCAGAAGAAATAAACTTCTGAAAATCTAGATATAAGTGGATACTCTCTTCACGAAACTTGATTTCTCGTGTTAAGTATTTTCTTTATGTAGCCTCACTTCGCGTGTTATCCGTAGATTCCTTTTAATGGTAATAAACTTTGAATTCAATTTACATAAAACACTTTACTGTTACGCATGCATTTGGGTGTAAACTGAAATTTAATACGTCATATTTCTCAAAGCCCATCGCGAGTTGACAAAGTTCTCGAAGAGATGTGAAAGCTGATAAAAAAGTACGTTCATGATTAAATTTGAAATTTTCTTTCTTTCCTCGTATACTCTGACGTAAAATGCGACACTTTCGTGACATTAATGAAGATGTACAAACGTGATGTGGTTTTACATAATTCTATCAGCATTAAATAAACATGAACAATAAGTACTTGCAATATACGAGTATAAAAAGAAATATTCCCTCTCGATGCAAAATCCGAGTCATTCGCTATTATGGACGAGGTTTTATTATGACACATTTGTTATTGGCTTACTTTACTTACGATAGACGTAACATACGCGTTATTTATATATGTATATGTATATATACGTTTATGTACATGTAGGTATGTATATCTACATGTAATACCCGTGTGAATACTTATATAAGATATTTGGCTCGAACTTTTGCTTCGTGACGCTGTTACAACATAGATACATTGTTTATTCATCAGTATACTCACTGTTAACATGTAGATAAGTCCTGCTGAGTCTGGGTGGGTGCGTGCTGATCTGGCACTCGTATATGCCTTCGTCATCAGGCTTGACTTCCCTCACCAAAAGCCGCCAGTTTCCAGGATACCTTTTCGCCACTGTGATCCTGTTATCCGCTGCATAAGTCACAGCACCTACTGTGAGGAGTTCCAGACTCTCATCTCTGCCTCGTCGACGGACCCAGGACACCTGTAATTTAGGAAATCAGTATACCTACGCAGTTTTCGACCACTGTTTTTGATTCCGGAATATCCGTAAATAAAAAATATCTAAATTACCTTATCTAAAAAAATTAAGTAACAGCTCCTTGATTCATCCTTATTTAAGTCGAAAGTTGTTTAACAAATGCTAGCACAACATGATTCGAATTTCAAAAGAACCTGAATTGAAATTCAAAGTTTAAAGAGTCGTCTTTAAAGACCCGTGAAATTTAGCGAAATGTCGCGTGGAGTTTCAGCACATCGTAAATCAAGTTGTCGACAAGGCATTGAGTGGAGATCGGCGTTTACCGCTCGAACATTTGTGATCACAAACTTGCAACACAATTCAGGAATTAAGCTCAATATCATTTATGTATAGAGAACGGAATGAAACCAAACAAGAAATTAATTTTAAAGATACCTGTCAATAACGTGCATTTTGTAAAGAGGGCAGAACTAAGAATTTTTTTTGTCTATACCATGTGATTTGTCTTTCCGATGAAATGAAAAAACATGTAATACCAGATTTTCCATCTCAAATATTTAAATTGTGCTTATTCAAACTGTTGTATCAATATATGTTAGTAGTTTATTCTAACCAGAGAGCCACGTCCATGTGTTTTTTTATGATGATTGTGGTGATAATGATGTGATGAGGGAATTGTTTTTGACTAAAAAATGAAAAAATTGTTAGAAGGATTTTCACAAATTGCAGTAACTCTTCAACCTTGCTCCTGCACACTTATTTTCT
>DWDW01000378.1:0-15262 GCA_018245635.1 Mimoniades versicolor eupheme | reverse complement strand
CACCTGTAAACCCTGAAGAGATAGGCAAAGAAGTGTAGTACACTCTCATGTTACACCAGTTACATTTACATCCCATCATGGAATAGGGGATAAGTCTATTGCCATACACCAGGCAGAAACCCTACAATTGTGTGATTTTATCTTAAAAATTTAGAAATTCAACCTTAATCACTGCACGGAGTCGGGGAATAATATGAATATAGGAATTTTGACATACCCTAATAAATGTAAGAAGCAGCTGTAAAAACCTCCACCATTGTGTATTATGTGCAATAAGATGTTTTCGAATTGCTTCCAGCCAATATTGTAATAGGCAAACTAAGTCCTTAGCGAGAAGGCCCCATATTCTAGATGGCGGCAAACGCAATATAAGCCCAAATATTATAACAGCCGCGCCATTTTCTTCGTATTTATTGAAATACTGTTAAACAATATTTTTGGGTTAATTTAATAATGATTCTTTAATAAGTGCACTTCATATTTGGATAAAAACCTCACTTCGATTTCAAATGATTTAATATTTTTCATAGACAGAACCGTCGACACATTGAATGCAATTTTTAAATCACAATTCCCATTTTCAATGTCACGTGTAAAAGATATATATTCATTTAAGTTCGTTACTGTTTTCAAATATTTATCAAGATCCATCATTACTTTTGCTTATAGAACTCTAGAATATATAGCCTTAACAGCATGAAATCAAAATAATTTTATTCGTAATTTTCTAATTTCCCGCTATGCTGTGGAGTAAATATATAGGTTAATACAGATAAAAAACAAGTACAGTTAACTAATATATCAATTGGTATCCTGATATTATTACTTTACTGTCACTAAAATATGGAAACAGGTGTAAAATTATATATATGTACATACATAGTTAAAAATAATTATTATCTCTATTAATAATAATATCTATTTACTACATACGGGCCAACCAATTATAGTAAGATCGTAATTTAAATATGGTTATAGTTGTAGTATAATATTATAACAAAACATGGCAACATTAAATTCTCGCAAAATGTAAAACAATAATTTAGACATAGAATGTTTCATTAATTATTCCTATATTATAACAAAACATGGGGACATTAAATTCACACAAAAGGTTGTATTTAGACATAGAATGTTTCATTAATTGTCCCTATATTGTTTAAATATGTGCACTAGAATTAAAGATAGCAATTCATTCATTCTACGTAGTACACTTGTTGCCAGGTCTTGCAATCTAGCTACATAGGTAATTAATCTAAATATATAAAAATAATAAAATTTATTATATGAAAATGATAGACCAACATTTTGATACTGGTAAAATATTACGCTGATCAATCATGAGCGTCAACTATACCCTTGATAGGAAACTATTAACTACTTATATTATTCAGACACAGAATCAAATAGTTAAATGACAACTACATAAACATTATCGTCAACATCGTTAATTTTAACTACACCTCAAATTCTATTTCTTAATTTGGTTAAATATTTTTAGATCGTTATTTTCAAAGAATAACATTTCGAAAGCAAGTTAAGTAACTATATGAACATTATGAAAAAATCAATGATCTGAGTTATAAAGAATTGCTAATGAATTTGATCTTTTAAATTTAATCAAAACGTATCAATTGGTTACTTATGCAAAGTAGTTATATGATCAATTTGTATATTTACACTTAAATATCAATCAAATGAAGCAAAAGATGATAATGATGTGTGTATCGTTACAATCTACTTTGTATCTTTGGCAGTGATAGTCTACTTGTATTTAATTATCCATTTCATATGTAACAGTTTAATCTTTACTATTGTATTATTTACGAAAAGATTTAATTTTTTGGTTTGTTTTAATAGTAATGATTTTTAGCATTTAGCTTTTTAACAGCAGAATCTTGCAGGAACTTAAAATAATAGCTGGCAACACTCGAACAAGGTTGTTCTCATTTGTTCGTAACTTCGTACGTATTCGCATTGCTTTATGCTTAGTTTCGCACTGTTCGCAGAAGCCAGAGAGTCTCAGTAGCAGCACTGCAGCATAGAACTATTATTTTATGCCAAAAATGACGGGCGGGGAATGGCTCAGTCGGTCGTGTTGAGCGGCTCTCTTGCGCTACTGATACTGATAAACGTTCGTATTGAAATCGCGTACGAAAATGATTATCTGTAAAATTCATGAGATAACATATGGTGAATCACATTAGTGAATTAACTTATGATTTATTTTTTCCTTTTCTTGTCAGTTCAGTGTTATGATCGCGTCATAGCGCACGGTTTTAGACACTCGAAAGCAGTCGATATTATGTGGCCCGAACGAGAGTGTAACACAGATATATTACAATTATGATGCCCATGGTGTACACAGTGTACGGTTTTGCTATATTCTTTATAATCGCGTGGGTGTGTCTGTGGTTAATTCACATAATGGCTCTGTCTTATTCAAAGTGGAAGCTGCATCGGACAGTGGACCGGTCACCACCGGAACAGCCGTACCTCGGAGTCTCTATCCTGAAGCCGCTAACCGGCGTCGACCCCAACCTGTTTTCTAACTTAGAGACGTTTTTTACCCTCGACTATCCGACTTACGAGTTGTTGTTCTGTGTCGAGAACGAACATGACCCGGCTGTGATGTTAGTGAATAGCCTTCTTCACAAATATCCTCACGTGGAAGCGCGATTGTTTGTTGGGGGGAAGTGCGTAGGCGTGAACCCTAAGATAAACAATATGCAGCCGGCGTACCTGGCGGCTAAGCACCCACTGATATTAGTCAGCGACGCCGGCATCCGAATGCGCGAGGATACCTTGCTGGATATGGTGCAGCATATGAGGGAAGATGTCGCGATAGTTCATCAAATGCCGTTCGCAAGCGATGCGGACGGGTTCGCGGCTGTATATGAGAAGGTATACTTTGGTACGGCGCAGGCGCGGATGTACCTGGGTGCCGACTTCCTTGGGATTAACTGTCACGTAGGGATGTCGTCACTGGTGCGGCGCTGCGCGCTGGAAGAGGCCGGCGGGCTGGCTGCGTTTGGTGAATTTCTGGCGGAAGATTACTTCATTGCCAAAGCGGTGTTGTCGCGCGGCTGGCGAATGCGGGTGGCATCGCTGCCTGCACTGCAGAACTCGGGCACGCGATCCGTGGGAGCATTGCAGGCGCGACTGAGACGTTGGGCGCGCTTGCGCATCGCGATGGTGCCGACGACGGCGCTACTGGAGCCGCTCAGCGAGTGCATGCCGCTGGGCGCCGGCGCGGCATGGGCGGCGGGCCAGTTGTTTGGCGCGGAGCCGCTGCCGTTTTTCTTGGTGCATGTGCTAGTGTGGTTTCTGTCGGACTGGTTGATGCTCCGCTCAGTGCAGAACGGTTCGCCACCATTCACGAAGGGCGAGTTCCTCGTAGCGTGGGTGTGGAGCGAGTGTTGCGCCCCGTTTGTGCTAGCGGCGGCGCTCCTCTGTCCGGAGATCTCGTGGCGGACTCGCAGCTACCGGCTGGACTGGGGCGGCCGTGCCCACGAGCTCAAACCGAAGCTCAAGTTCTGAGCCCCTCCCCTCCGTTTTTCGAAAGCTTTAATTTGGTGTATGTAGTCTATGTTATGTTGTGAATAATGCTCGTGAATACTCTTCAACATCCCTGAATCTGATGTGTATTTACAATTATTAATATAAGTTTTTATTTTAATTATTGCTATTTATAGTTTTGGAATGAGATGGATAATTGCTATTCTTGTTTTAGAGAGTTTTGTATGTTTATAGATTTTAAAAAGTAATTATAGTTGTGTATAATTATTCTGCTAAAATTGTCACACATAGTGATTTGCCATATTGGCTTAAAATTATCAGTATGTATGTATGTACAATAGATATTCATTCAAATGGGCATTGTCAGGGACCCTCGGAACAGTGATTCATTTCTATGCTGTGAGTAATGTTGATATGCATTGAAAACATTTATTTACAATGTGATTGCTTTGATTGTGGCCATTTTTGTGAGGTAATGTATCACTTATGTTAATTGAGGAAGTTAATTGAATATCAGTAACCTTGACTTTTCAAAACAATGGGACTGTTATAATGTCATGTCACATCTGATGATGAGATTATAGACTCAACCTCAGGCAGCTGGCATTGCTGTGTGATTTCAGATAATGAATTTGTGCTATAAATTAGTTGCTAAAAAGAAACTTCTTAAATTATGTAAACTATTGTCTAGACCTAGAGTTTAGTTTCAAAGTTTGACTGCGAAACCATCTCATCTGCAAATATTTGTGCCACTGTATAGTGATATTTGTATTGTAGAGTATTTGACTGTGTGAACGGAGGCAGATAAAATGAAATGTAAACTATTACAGGTTATAAAAAAATCATTCTTTTAAAAGTCTCATCTAAAAGTTTTAATCCCATTATGTACAAAGCATGTTGCCTACGGCTACGTTTTAATTTCTTATGCTCTTTGAGCTTTCTTGCTACATCCATAAAATGAACATGAGGGTTATAAAAAAGTTGTTGAATGTTTGTGTTATTGGGTATGTGGGTCAATGAGAATATTTGAAAATTTCATATTTATTATTTATAAGAGAACTCATTACCTACTTGAGTTCTCTCATAACACAGTTTAGGTTGAATATTAGTTGTAAGATGTGTCGAATAAAAAAATTCTCTCCAAGAATGCATCATGTGAATATATAATTTTTTTACATTAAATTCAGATCTATTTTATTTGATATCATACAAAAATGTCTTGAGCATTCCAAAAAGTACCTAAAGAAAAGTGTTGTAAAGTTTTATTTAAATTCAAGACATAGACCTATAAAATTTCCTAACATTGCAATATATTCGATCAAATAAATCAATCAATCAATACACATTTACTAGTGTCTAGTGTCTTCTTAGATATATACATACATACATCTAATCTTGAAGTGCAAATCCCTACACATTATGTATATTGATGCATAAAAATTACTTTGCAAATTTCATGTAACTTCTGAATGCAGTGAATATACTATGGCAACATGATTGGCATAATACATTGGACATTTTCCTGCAATAATGTAAGGTGCATAATAATAGTTTGTAGAAAATTCTGTCTGAGGCAAGACTTCGGTGCATTATTACTGATAATATAATAATATCTTGTAGAAAGATAAGGCATTGTGTGAGCCATTTATCTGGTAAAAGGCAATACATTTAATTACTTATTAATATGATTGAATGTAATCATTTATACTATGTTTATAAATTCAATTCCCATAGTGAATAACTGTTATTGTTATTATGACTACTTAAATCGCAAATATGTTACTGTGTATTCTCGTTGTGTCCTGAGATTCTAAATACATACAATTGAACAGGGTGATACTATCTTAAATATGAAAAAAGTAGCTCATCAACTAATATTGTTGTATGGTCATCTGAATAAGATGCAGTGATAATGATAACATATGAATATCTTTTTTTTTCACAAAATTCTTTTTTTAAGTGGAAAAAACTGTTTAAACATGGATTATCGAAATGAGGAGCTCTTGTTAAGTTTTGTCCTGGTAAACATGTAATATTCACTTGTGTTACATGTTACACCCATTACAAAGTGACTGATTCATGTAGTACTAATTGTGTCAAGAGGGAACTATGTCTTTAAGATACAATACATAACTTTTGTCCTTTATGGACAAATATATATATGTATATACTCATCTGTAATTCTATAAAGTACATTTTCGTAAGAGATTACAAGTTACTTAAAGTTTGTTCAATTGTATATACTTTACATAGAGTATAGATGCAGTTATAATAAATGACTTAACTTCTAATGACAGTGCCCCATCCTATGTGTTTATATTAATGTCCTATAAAGCAATAAGTATTTCAACAAAGTTATGTGATATTATTTATGTAATTTATATTGTATTATGTAATGTTTTTTGTGATAGTGTTAAGAGGGCATATGAAGCTGAAATAGGAAACAAAATACATATGAAGTGTTTTTATCTACTACAGCCCTGGGGACTAAGGGACCTGGCGTGAAGATATGCATGTCTTTATTTATTTTTATTAGCTAAATTACTGTGTGTTCAAAAAATGTTACTTATTTCAGGCATTTCATAAATATTGTAAAAGAATGCAAGCTATGCTTTGATAATGAAAAAATATTTCTTTTTAATGAGATTATTTACATGTCATAAAAAAAACATATTGAAGTATAAAAAAATTCCTCAAATTCTAACTGTTTTAATGTTACCAGTAATATGTATTGCCTATTGGTTTACTGTTTGTGTTATTTGATGTTTCATTATCACTACATCCTTTTCTAGTTTTGTTTGTCAATACTTACTGTTTTTATGTTGTAACTGTTATGTACCTTTGGACTAGGTGAGTGTATAAGGAAAAAATTTTACAGTGAAGTACCATTCAGGTCTGATATGGGACCAAAAAAGGTTGGATATGTTATTTTGTAATTTAGGGTGTATGCAGTATAAAAAAATTTGAGAATCCTTTATTTTTTTGGTTGTTACCAAAATGTCGAGAGTTAAGACTGCTTTTTATATAGTAGACAAGTCCAAAGGTACACAACTCGGGAGTGTAAGTTTTCAACGTCTTAATAGAAGGGACTGTATAAAGTATCATATATATATATGAAGCTTAATGTATCAATTCCATTTAAATGTTGACGATTTTACATTGTTTCCTATTGGGATAAAGTTTTAAAAACAACATCCATAATAAAGCGGTATTTAAAATATAAAGGATGACTATGTATTGTAAAGCAATGTAATTATTATTTATCATATTATAGTAGCGTTCTAATTGAAGCAGCTATTTAAAATTGGACCGCAGATGAAGCGACACTATTACAAAAAAATTTATTAAGAAACAACATTCAAAAATCCAAATTTTTATTATTCCCAGCATCAGCTATACTTGCAATTCACTTAAAGTTAAAATAGCAGAATGACATTTGTCAATAAAATGTGGATGTTGACTTATTTACACTCCTAATTTCAAGCAACAAATTTCATTTGACCTAGACATACTTTTGCGTCGATATTTTGCTAGACACGGTCGGGACTGGTAAATGGTAATCATCACACGTAAACAACAATTTTCTATTCCACTGCAAACAAATAACAAAATCCTATTTATTATTATATAAATTTGTAATCGCATTGTATTGGACATTTCTTTTTTAATGGCGGGAAATACGCATTCAGTCGCATTCGACATTTTTGAATTGTCACTTGTTTGTCATGAAACTATTTTCTTTATTGTAATCATATCGATCACAATGCCGCTGTCGACCAGTATCGTCCATGCCTCTTTCAACTGAAAAATTCTTTGTCCACTTGTGATTAGCGTCGGATATGTGGTCTCTTTACATTATTTATTACTTTGTAGTGTGAAAAAAATTAAAACTAGCATGAGCTCATAAAGTTGTATGGTATGTAAGATAAAAAACAAAGTAATTTACAACAATGAAACAAAACGACGTCGCTTAAGATAACCGAACATTGAATAAAGGAAAGTAATAATTTATTTATTAATGACTTGTTTATTTTATTAACAAATCGCTTCATTTGAATTCTTAGAACCCTCTAATACTTAATACCGCATGTACACCACAATTCTGAATTTATTTCAGTTGCTGCTTCGACGTCCGCCATAGCTCTGTACTACTCTAAGCCGCGATAGGCTTATTAAGATATCAATTTTATCATTGTGATTGCGTATGCAGCGGATGCCTGAAAGAGATGGCTGACGTCATGGTATGTACTGGCTGAACTTAGTACCCCTTGAGAACAATGTGAAAAACTTAGAAGCGAAGTCCCCTCCCGATATCTTCCGTAAGCGTTGTTGCCAGTGATATTATATCTTGAAAACGTAAAAACTTTGTAAGTCATGTGCGCAACATGGATTTGAACCCTAGACACCCGGAGTGGGAAGGTGAAACGTCAATGCTTAAGGTATCCTTAACGTGGTATTAAGTATAAGTCAAACCGCCAGAATACGGACACGTTTTTGAAATCAGTACAACAGTTTTAGTTTTGAATTATGAATGAAAGTATCTAATCTAATGACTGCTTCGCTGGTCGTGTGGTTGCAAGCGCGAATGCCGATCGAGAGGTCTTGGGTTCGAATCGAAGATGATATTGAATTTTTCTAATTAGAATTAGAATTTCTAGTTAAAATATCTAGTAACGTCTCGGAGGCTGGCAATAGACTCGCCACCTATTTCATAGCGGCATGTAAACATAACTGGCGAAACGTGGGAGTGTACTTCACTCCCCTGCCTACCTCTTTGTTGATTACGGGGGTGTTAGGTTACGTACCTTTTAGTTTTAATATAAAATTTTTCATTGAAACCTACGCGTCTAGAACACTCTCGGCTAATTTAAACATTACTTACGGTAGCTACCGGAATTATTACCAAACCGGTTATGAAGTGGCCGGTCGGGTCGGTCGTGGCGCAACCGGGTGTGGCCGCGTGCTCCATGTAGCGCCGCTGCCAGTCATTATTCCTAAAACCGTTGATGAGGTGGAGTCACCGCCATGGACCTTAACTGTCGCTAGTAAATGGGACGAATTGATCTCTACCCCCCCATAAGGGGAGACATTGTCACAGTTACTCCAACTCCTTAATTTTCCATAGAAATAAATTTAATAGTAAATAAATATGTAATATAGTAAACAATTTTACTATCAAACGCCGTAAAGTTTATGTTCATGTATTATTCGTGGCGATGTAGATTTCGTCGTCGGACAATCCGTGGCGCTCCGCACAAGCTGTTTAATTATTGACATTTGAATAAATGACATTTGACATTAATGTATTTCTCTCGTGTCACCACAACTCATATGGTCCCAAACTTAACAGAGTCTGTCTCATATTCTGATAAACCACAACATAAATATTTATCGTAGACAAAGAACAAATAATTGTGTTCATTGCACAAACTTTTGCGGGGAAATGAGTGTAGAACTCTCAACATACCGCTCAACGGTTAGGCGAGCCCTGTTGAATCCAGGTGACATTTGTGTGATGAGTGCATAGGTACTGTCTGGGCATTTTACTGACCCTTATATTGGAACACTGTTAGAACACCGGGTTTCCTCACAATGAGACGGTGAAGGGCAATGTCTGCTACACTTCAAGTGTGCGTTGGCAGACTTCACTCGCCTCTAGAGAACATTTTTTATGTTAAGGAGCGCTGATTTCCGCATGATGTTTTCCTTCACCGTTATACTAACTAAGTGATACTTAATTTTGAAACGCACATTTTGTTGAAAAATATTTTTGTATGTTACATAATAACGAACGATTGAATTTTTTACAATTTAGATTTTCTAGTTGATTTTCTAATTGCGTCTGGCAATGTGCCCGGTGTATGGCAATAGGCCCACCATCCACTTCGTAATGGGACGTAAACGTAACTGGCAACGTGAGAATGTACTACACTCCTCTGCCTACCTCTAAGGTGATACATACATGATACATACATACGTGATATTGAGTTTTTTTTTAACATAATTTTATATTTTGAACGAACTCGTTAAGTGAATTTAGTCGTCAAATATTGTGGTAGTTGCTGACCCTCTAGGATCCTATGTGTTCCCTTTTTTACCCCTTGCACTATTTCAATTGCTTAATTAAAACAAGTAAAACATATTCGAAATTCAAAAAGGCTAAGTCGAGAAGAATCTTCGAGTAGAACACTGTACGTATTGCTTATTCATCTGTATAAAACAAATTAATTTCCTTTATCCTTCTATGTAGGTAAGTATAAAACAAATAAGCACACATGGGCGGGCGAGCGACCTTAACTTCGGTCGCCGGACGTATTTTTTCGTTTAATTTTAGGTATGTGTGCTGTTGTACTAAATTATTAACCGCCCCGACGACCGTTCGATAAAAAGTGTCCACCTTATCGCCCGTCACAATGATTGTATGGTACGATTGTTAAAACATTTACAAAATATCTAGAACACGGTGAAATCAAGGTAATTCAAATTATTTTTTTCGGTTAAGTAGGTATATTTCCTACACTGGATCTATGGTATATAATTTACTAAAAAAACATGTACTACGTACGTTTGACCTAATTGGAATGAGCCTTTTAAAACAAAGTTGAAGCTGACAATGTAATTTCTGGTATGAATCGAATCAAATCAATTCCAATTTGGGTGTATTTAATTAACTAAATTCAAAAGTTTGGCGTTATATGTACAATGGTTCTCATGTTCGTCGATGCACCAGTTGCGTTGTGATTAATATAATTATGTAGATATTTATGTAGACTTTTAAGATATCTTAAAATACGATTTCTGTTTAAGAAACTGGATAATTAAAAGATTTAAAATACGAATAATATACGCTGTTGTGAAAACGAATAGAATTATTTTATAATGGTTTCACACATTAACGCTTTAGTTGTTTTCGTATTGCAAATGTTGACTTACAAATGTATCCAAGCGGACAGCCACCAAGGCCTGTAATGAGGAGTTCTGAAACGGATCTCTGTATATCTTTCAATTACATTATTAACAGAATCAGCCGTATTTAGGTTAATGACAATATAAAGAAATGTTAATTAAATATTTTATTAAATATTACTGCCTCGTTGGTATTGTTGTTTGCAAGTGCGACTGCCGAACAGGAGGTACGGGGTTCGATTCCCCGGTCGGGCACTACAAAATTCTCTAATTTAGATTTTATAGTAGTGGTTTAGAGTCTGGACATGTGCCCGGTGTATGGCAATAGGCTCACCACCTATTCCATAGTGGGACGTAAACGTAACTGGTGAAACTTTGGTAGTGTTCCTCTGCCTACCTCTTCGGGGATGATAGGCGTGACGTTACGTTTTTTTACACACTCGCTTAGCTTAGTTTAAGTAAAACAACCTTATTTCAGGTACATTTTTAGATTTTCGCTTATTATGGATCAATTTTTGGACACAATATTAATATAATACGTTCTTTACAATAAAATCCATAAATCACCGCGTCCAGCAAATGTAGCTTTGTGTTATGTAGTGATAATACTAAATATTTTAAGATATTCAAGGCGTGCTGAAAATTTGCGTAACATCTGGTCGAATGGAAACTGTTTCGAATATCCGGCCGAAGGATGAATGGTCTAGCCAACCCTTGAATTGTACCTTTGTATAATTACATTTACCTACGAAAGTCCTTGGGGCATTTCGAAATTGGAATACCCTCAAATTTAGTTTAAAAGGAAATAAAAATACAAAACAAAGACATCAGATCAGTCACCCCATATATCAGGTATGATTGTTTTTAGCTACTTTAATACACCGAAAAAAAATTACATCTAGAATGTTAACAGGTTTTAACGGCATCTATAATGTTTTATATTAAAAAATAGTTTAGTAAAAGTTGGTCATTTTGGAGGGACTTGACCTGTTGGCTGATGGAGAGTCTGATATGGGAGTGTGAGTGAGTTGCTCCACGAGTGGGGTGGAGAGGAAGAGAGACAGGTAGGTACACCAGCGACCAGTAGATGGATGACCGCAGCACGATGCGGTCAAAAACCGGATGACGTGTGACCGCATGAGAATAAATTTATATTTGGTTAAAAGTTATTTATATGAGTAGGTATGTGTGCTTTTAGAAATGTCATATATTTATGTATGTTTAGTTAAATGTATAACATAGGTACTTATTAAAATGTAGTTATATGTCGTGATGACTAAAATAAATATTTATAACGTCTCAAAAATGTAATATTACGGCTGTTTATCATTTAGACAGGTGGGTAGTGTGACAGTGGGTAGTGGGTTAGAGTGTAGGTAGTACCTACCTACCTACCTACCTACCTACACTCCCACGTTTCGCGAGTTCGGTTACGGAAAATACAGTTTTCGAGTTAATTCTAGATATTTCTGCGCAAAAACTACTGCAGAGATTTCGAATAAATGTGCTAAGTTTTATTAAAAAAGGATACCAATATTTGTATGTAATGTAAAGTTATTAAATATTCAAGTAAGTACAATATTTAACGATTTTGTTAATACGACCAAAGTACATTTTTGCCTTCAATATTATATTAAGTTTTCTTATCTGTGCTTAAAATATATCGTTTATACCAGAGAAACAACGGATACGAAGTCGCGATCATCAGTTAATTGGAAATATTTGTTTTTTGGAAACTCAGTTGACTATACTGAGTGGCTTGAGTATTTGTGGCTTATACTCAGATGTTTCTATAACAATGTGTAATGAACTTAGCTGTCGTGGAGCAAATGCTTTCCCACACGTGGGAATGGGAATTCTCTACGCATTGAACAATGGATAACGAGCAACTACAATATGACTACTTGTTTACACATCAGTGATGAAGATGTTATTTGTTCAAACTGTTTAACTTTGGTAAAGAATAATAGTAGAGGCAATTATAATACCTACTACAAATAAGGATAAATTGGCCTTACCGTGCTTTCGCTTAAGTAAGGTGTCTCATTCTTTTATAGGAAATGTATGAGCTTTTAGAATAAATGACTAAAACATATCATTAACCTTTCAGAAAAAAATATTATTATTAAAGGAAATCTTTGTAAAAAAGCTTATTAAAAATTAAATGATTATTTAAATGATAAACATGCTTGGTATCATGTAACTCCAGCTCCACAATAAATTAGCTCATATTATAATATTCTAATATAAGTAGGTATGTATGTACTCGCACTTATTTCCGCACTTATTCCCCGCTTCATCTCCATAGCGGGGAATTTTCTGAAGCGGTGGTAGCATCATTTTGACGGATAAAAAGTGTTCTAATGAACCAATTTTGAATAAATGACATTTGTAATCCCCGGGTAGGTAGGCAGAGGAATGCAGTACATTCGTGCGTTTCACTAAATACGTTTAAATCCGGATATGAAATGGGGTTGTTAATATCTCGCTTCAAAATCGCTATCAAGTTTAAAAAAAATCGCTACTAATCTGCTTTTTCCATTAGCAATTGATGAATGTGGCGATGAATTTAGGCGTTACTATAGGTGAGGTTATTGCACTAGGCACAAATTCAGACTAGGGGTAAATCCAATTTTAAAATCATATAATAACTAGTCGGAACCGGGGATTGAACTCAGGACCTCTCGCTCATCAGTCGCCCATGTACAAGCAAACCGATAACGTATATAGAGTAACAGAAACTCCATTTAAGGACGGCGAAGGGAAACACAAACCTTGGAACTCTACAGAATATTATGTAACCATCATAGGTAAACAGAGCAAAGTCTTCATTCATTCATAATTCCGCCTGTATACTGAACTAACACAAGCTGGACTACGTACATTTGCACTCGTTTAAACTCGCCCTGTTTCATGGAACGTAAGCCGTAACTGGTGAAAACGGGAAATAATGCACTCCCGACTCTGCCCACACCATCGGGAAAACGGGCGTGATGTTACTTTACGCGTTCAAAAACATAACATGCTTCGGATAGCGCAAATACGCCGAGCGCGTATCAATAACCCTACGCTCATTTTGCTGCACAATCATTTCCAATACGTTATTTTTATCATAACCCCTTTTACTGTCAGAGTGTTTTATGACCAGTGCTACGACCTCACAGCCAATGCTACCGCTGCATATAAAATAATACTACATTAGTGTATAAATATATAAAAGTATATAAATATATTCGCCTGTTTTCTTCATTGGCGTAGTGGTTGCGAGCGAAGGCCGCCCAAGAGGTACTTGGTTCGATTCCCGGAATGGGCTAGGGTCTTATTAGCTTTCGATCTTGATATTCCCAGCGGTTATACGTAGTCTGGACTTGCGGCCGGTATGTATGTATATGCTCACCTTCCCATGGAACGTATAACGTATATTGGTGAAATGTGGGAATGTGCTTTCTCTTTCCACCCCTTCGGGGAAATACGGCGTCATGTTATGCTATGCCTAATTTAAAATCTAAACTAACAGCAGTTAAATATCCAAGCGTAAATGTAATATCCACCAAGGCCCTTTCCTAGATAAGATAGAATACGTAGTACAACCATTATTTATCAATTATAAACCGATTATGTCTGCTGTATGGTAATAAACTCACCACCTATTCTATCATGAGACGTAAATGTAACTAGTGAAACGTGGGCGTGTTCTACACTCCCCTGCCTTCATTTTCGGGGATAAGATGCGCGATGTTATGTTTTAAACACATTATAGTCGAGATACTGGCTGATGAGGGCTGCAGAAAACTCCAAAAGGCACGTGTGTAAAGAGAAACTGTGTAAAGAACTACGCAGGGCGGGTACATCCTTATAGATATCCCAACAGCCAGAACTAACAGTTCGGTTCCACGTTTCTTATCCAGACGACAAAGAAGTTGGACACTTTGCCAGCATCTACGAGTATCTCTCCAGATACAACCTACGACTCTTCAAATCGAGAGTGCATCGGCTATTCCTAGACAGACGTGCTCCAACTTAGGTCGCATCTGCGCCCAACGCTCAATCAATCGTTGCTCCCTGCCCACCCCGCTGGGAATCTCGTGTGACGATAACAATAAAACTATATTAAAACATGAGATAAACATATCACTGTTTGTTTATTTTTTACGTAATCTCATTTAATAAAAACATCTGTCATTTGATATTAATATCATAAGTGTGGCAAATCGAACTCATTTTATTTTTATATTAAATTTTTTTTGTAAAAATTCAATATCAATTTGTCACTTTTTTTATTCCTCTGGTCGCGCGCCAACCTTTTTAATAGAAGTAGGTACCTACCTAAAAAATAATTCGTCCGCCATCTTGAACTGTTCGCCATGTGGGTTTAGAATGACGTCACCAAACTAATCATGCATTGTCATTGAAAGCAAAGGTGTATGCAAATTTTCAATTCAATGAAACACTTTGATGTACGTGAAATTTAACTCGCAAGATTTGATTACAGACGCCGCAGGTGAATCTGAAAGGGTAGGCACAAAAGTCCTATATTATATACATAGATTAGGTACCTATATTATAGCTCCGTCTGTGACCACCTTAAAGAGTAAATATTATACGATCGTGATTTAAAATGGTTTAATATAAAATAATAAATACGATAGAATGTTATCAAATTCCAAGTAAAGTATATGAAATCAAATCGAAAGAAAAACAAATCTGTATTAAACAGCTGTTCATTATTCTCGCTAAAGCTCAAAAACGGCTTGACCAATCTGAATAATTTAAAGTAAAGTAACATCACGCCTGTAATCCCCGAAGAGGTAGACAGAAGGGTGTATAACATTCCCAG
>DWDW01000377.1:0-15264 GCA_018245635.1 Mimoniades versicolor eupheme | reverse complement strand
GGTCGTGTTGGTTGCAAGTGCGACTGCCGAACGGGAGGTCCTGGGTTCGATTCCCGGGTCGGGCACTACTAAATTTTTCTAATTTAAATTTTCTAGTAGTGGTTCGGAGTCTGGAGATGTGCCCGATGCATGGCAATAGGCTCACCACCTTTTCAATAGTGGGACGTAAACGTAACCGGTGAAACGTGGGAGTGTTTTACATTCCTCTGCATACCTCTTCGGGAATTACAGGCGTGATGATACGTGACTATACTCGTATTGAGAAAAAACCTAGGATATCATTAACAAGCTCTTAAAATTAATTCCACTTGTTTGAAAATGCACCATGCTGTTCTTCAAGTCTTTATTAAAGTATATGAACCCACACTTAGACAATACTGAGACCAAGTCCTTAAACCTTATCATTTTGAAAAGAGAATCCAACGACCACCATGTCCACTACGACTCAGTAACATAATATGTATTTGGTAAAATAAAACATTAATACACTACGATGAGGTTTACGAAACATTAAGCTGTCCAATGTCATCCTCGAAGCTAAAAAACAGGTAGCGATTGCTCGTTTATTAAGATACCGTCCAATTTAAATTTATAAATGTATTTGTAGTGTTCATTTAGTATCAGGTGATTTGTGTGCTCGTTTGAAACATAATAAACAAGATGTAAGGTTACCTGGAACGTCATCTGCGATGCGAATATTAGTTTGTCGCATTCGAATAATCCCCGTGACGTGTACTGAAACACTGAGTAGCTGATACAATCTATGAGATTCTTGATTCTTTGACTTACTTCTTCTGCCTCCTCAGCTTTGGATATTGCTTTTTGAAATACCACGCTGAAAGCCTTAAATTTAAAATTATTCCAATTAAATACTAAGACAAAATATTTTGATTTAATAATCAGTACATTCATAGTACTCGTACTTCTGTTATTTAAAAAGAGTTGTAGTGAGAGTGACGAATTAAATGGGTTTAGCTGCATGATACTCGTAATAAGCTAATTTAAAAACATTATGAAGCTTGAGTCCGGAGATATCGACAAGTTAGAAAAATCTATACATGTTATTATTTTCATTTACATTATTCCAAGGGTAAATCAATTTAAAATGAATAACTATAATTGGAATACCTTCAGCGAGAACTGGTATATGGGATTAATAGTATTCAAGTCGTTCAAAATAAAATACAATAAAGATGCTCGGGCCGCAGCTGGTCGATAAAACTCACGAGCTTGATCTATTTGATGAGATGTCACCTTTGCTTCTGCTACCTGTAAGATACAATAGACTAAGAGTAATTATTATTATAGCCATTAATACCCACAAGATTTTGTATTCAGGAAACTCCTCAAACTAGCAAACAATCAAATACGTGTATTCCAGGTAGAAACACTGCTGAATAACTTTTACGAATTTAACTACTCATTTACGCACTTTTCTTTCGATGTCAGCTGCAGTTTTTTTAGTGGTCTCCAAATTCTCTACCAAAGCAGTATCTCCCAATATATTTTTTCCAGCTGAAGACAGACGAGACAGTAAATCATCTTCAAGTTTCTTCAATTGAATCTTAAATTCATTTTGTTGTTTCGTCAATTCAGCTTTCAATTCTTCCAGATCTGGCCTTTCTGCTTTTACTACTTCAGCTAATAGCTGGTCTTCCAAGCCATCTCTAGTTACTGTAAAGTTAACTAAAGTAGTTTGAGCTTGCATTTCCGGTTTGTAATGGGGATTTGCTAGTTTAGTGTGAAGAATCAATCTAAAGTTTGGACTATATTCAACTTCTTTGTCACCTATTTTAATAGCCCTGGAATTAATTTTTAAGTTATAAAAGTTTTATTTTCTTAATCGTGATATAAAAAAGAATTCTAAATTTTATCCTATCGAAAAATTATTATTATTGTTATTATATCACGAAATAATTACTTTATTAAATGATAATAGGAACTTTTACACATTAGCAATACACAAATATTGTGATCCTTACCTCCCTTTCTTAATTAGATTACGTCCAAGAAGTGGATCTAACACAGGATCAACCGTTTCACCAATATTTTCTAACAACACCGTTTCTCCTTTTATTATAGCCTTTTCAATGGTGTCCAAGTAACCTTTCTGACCCAGACGTATAACTCGCAGAGAATCCCCATATTTTTGTTTTATCCATTTGACGCCTTGCAACTGAAATAATGAAATTTTATACACGAGGAAAAAAGACGAGGTCAACACAGAGGTCAAAAAAGGTCAACATATTTTCGGGGCGCTTTATGCTTGTTATCGAATACACGCCGACCAGCATAGTCTGAACGAACCCTGCGGGCTTGCTTGTACGAGGCTCGTACGTACGCACAAAGCGTGCGAAAAAGATAAATATTGAGACTTAATGTTATCATAGCCATTTAATATCTAATAAGTACGTTAAAAAGACAAACCTGTGGATCGATCATAAGTGGCCATCTATCGGAATTAGACAAGATAGTGGCATTTTCGGTACTCATTCTGTCTGATGGTAGGCCCTCATTTTGCCACATAGCTATAGTTGTATCATCTGTCAACATCGTTAATGGATCTAGCCCATCAGTTATTGGTATCGGAGGCTAAAAATTAAATGAAAATAATCTGTCTATGATTTTCTACAATACAAAACAATGAAATTGGACACATGCCCGTTACTTTCTGAACATTGATGTAAATTGCAGTACAAAATTGTCGTAAAAAGATAATAATTATCAACTTTTATACCTCGAGCGTTTTCAAGAAAGTCAACCAATTCTTATGCAGTAGGTCCATCCGATACAACTTAGTGAAACATCCCACATAAGATATAAAAGCGCACACCAGAAGAACATCGCCTGGTAACGTTGTACTCTGTTGCATGAAACTGAAAAATACCACTAGGTTATTTATTGCAATAGATTATTTTTAAAACAAAATTTTTACCAAATTAATATCAATAGCAACATAAAAACTCTGTTATTTTCTGCCGCGCCTGTTATTTTTTATTTTTTTATTGTTCCATTTTGGGAACACGGGTCTCTTATCAGAATGATAGGGAAATAGTCTACGGCGCTGGCCAAGTGCTAAGGTCTGCAAACCCTTACGATATTTTCCTTCACCGTTATAGCAGGTGATATTTAAACTTAAACCGCAAAAGTTTTAACACTACAGCTACTACATTTGCAATTTCGATCTGACAATTTACCTGGACACCGCTTCAGCCCATCTTACGTTTTCACTGGCCAATCCATTAACTAATCGGTTAGCTAACTGAATCGTCCTGTTAGTGGCATCAGCTTCTTGTTGGCATTTTAGTTTCTCTGCTGTAGCTTTTTCAAAGTCTGCCGTCAATGTTGCTAATTGTTCCTCTAGAGACTAAAGAATAAAAATGTTGTTTTAATGTAATCCTAATAAATGTCAAACACATATGCGCACTATAAATATAGTTACTAAATATCACTGATAAATTCTTCTTTGTACATACATATTTCGTTTTTTAATATGTTTCAAAATATGCAATGTATGTACGTTTAATACTCACAGCAACTTTAGATTTAATAGATTTAAGCTTCTCAGTAGCTGCAGCTAATTCAGCGTTGGCTGCGGCCAAAGCTTTTCTCTTAGGCTCTACGTCGCAGAACACCTCATAGAACTTGATTATGTTTATAACCCACGCACACAGACCGGCCGCGGCTGCTGATTTGGACCTAACAAATTCTGTTAAAAAAGAATGTCATAAGTAAAAGCATAAAAACACATTTTTATAATTTTTCTCAAAAGTAAAAACACCGTTATAATAATTGATCCAATCTAACATCGATCAGCTATAAAGTTGTTCGGAAAATAATATATCGCTAAAATTTTAGAAATTCAAACCTGGTTCAAATTCAGAATCCTTAAGGTAAGGCTGAATGGCTTTTATTACATCAGGATGGATATTTTCTTTGTCATAATTGACTAGCGATTCCAAAAACAAATCTACTTTTGCCATCATTATCTGAAATGTACAATATTATAATAGGTATAATTAGATTATCCAAAAGTAATAAAAGTTTACGCATATACAACTTCAGTGTATTTTATAAGTTACCTTAGCAGCTTTCCAACTCCTATCTTTCGGTATTTTTCCACCGGGGGCCAACAAAACCATAACAGCAGCAGTGACATTTGTCACAACTCCAGGTGGAGATCCAAAAGATTTTAGCTCAGTAAGATTAGCTTTGTTTAATGTATTCAAAGCCTCTTGAGCTGCTACAAGTGCAGGCTCAGCTTTTATAAGATCTTCCTCGCAATCTTTTTGCTTTTTAGAGACTTCTTCCGCAATCACTGCTACTTTCTCTTCTTCCTCATCGGCTAAATGAATAAAGGATATAACTCACAAAGTTACACAAATTATTTTAAATACTTCGGTTTTAGCTTTTTAAAAAGCGAATGAATAGAAAAAGGTATTGTTATCATACCTAGTGCTTTTTCACTTTGTACTTTTGCAGTTTCAATGCCAACCATTTCGATAAGTTTGTCAGCAGCCTCGTTCTTCTGTTGCAGTTCTACTTCTTGAACTGCTAATTTTGCTTTTAATTCGTCTACTTGTGAAGCTGTACAGCGTAATTTTTCTAGACCATTTTCTAATCTGAAGAATAAGTTAATTAGCTTAGTATTATAATATTTTAAGATAACTTTACCTTGTCATATAATACATATTACAACAATTATCGCATACCTTAATATTTTTGCACGAAGTTCGTCAGTTTTATTGTTAACCAGTTTCGCATACAAACTAATCTGCTCTAAGTAACTCTTAGGAGTCGTATAGTTATATCTTCTCTCATTAGACAAGTAAGCTTTTGATATCGTGTTGACAGAAGTATGTACGTATGCCATATATCTAGATACAGAGTCTCTAAGCGCAATCTAATAAAATAATAATAAAGTTATTATCATGTAAAACAAGTGTTTTTCATTGACAAGTATTTAAAGTACACTCACGGGCAACACGTGCAGTTCTTCCAAAAATCTCATAGAAACGGAGACCAAAGCTTCCTGTGGCCATTCGTGGAACCAATTAATTGATGTACAATTAATTAGCGCAGGGAACTTTCTTGAGCGTACCCTTAAAGTAGATCCAACCGGCGAGAAACATAATACCACTTTTAACTGTTTACGCACTCTGTCTATGAAAAACTTCCAGCAGATTTCTCTTGTATCCGGCAAACCTGCTCCTTTGACCTACAAAAAAAAGTAAATTAGTTTGAATACAAAGATCTTGTTATCTACAATGATTACTAAATTTAATTACGACTAATTTACTATAGTAAAACTGCTTGTTTTCAAAGCTCCAATTTTTATCCTACCTCATTCCTAACGCCAGCTATGATATTCTCAACTTCGTCATCAGGAAATAAATCAGCTACTTCTCCCGAAGCTAATAAGTCATTAATAAGTACTAAAAATTGTTCATTGGCTACTTGAGCATCTGTCATTAAAAACATTATGCCAACATTTTTAAGACCGGTTTTAATGTACAGTCCGGACAGTTCATGCTGAAAATGAAGAAATATTATGACCGGATTTAATACTATAGATTTGACATAACTTATACAGGTTTAACAGGTTATTTGGAAAATATTTTTCTGGATATTTTACCGTCACCAACGGATGCAAATGAATTCTCATGTAATGTAATGTAATTAAAAAGTAAATTCGTGTTGGATCATTACGAGTATTTTTAAGTTTTCAACCAATGCGTCCTACCCGTTATGACATACGGAGCTGAGACCTGGACACTTACAATGCGGCTGGTCCACCAGCTCAAAGTCGCTCAACGCGCTATGGAGCGAGCTATGCTCGAAGTTTCTTTGAAGGATAGGTACGGAAATGAAACTATCCTATAGAGAATTAAGATCACCAATATACGAGTAGCTCAAAAGATTAGCATGCTGAGATGGCTAGGAGCTAGTCATATCTGCCGACAAACGAGCGTTCGGTGCAGCAAGTAAGTTCTGGAGTGGAGACTGGAGCTCGAAAAATGTAGTGTAGGACGCCATCCGGCCAGGTGGGATGTTGATCTGTGAAATGCAGCAGGCAGAAACTGGCTACGGCAAGCCGAGAATAGAGCGCAGTGGCGATTTTGGGAAAAGGCCTATGATGATCTTTATACATTTTAAATTTTGAATATACTTATTTTTTATTTATAGGCTTACACAGTCTCAAGTACAGATTATAGTGCCACAATAAAAGTATAAGTCTCAAGTTGTATTAACACAGTAAAAAAATATACATAATTCGTGGTACTTACCTTTAAATCAGATACTCCATAACCTTTCTTAAGTTGTATTTGAAATACTTCCAAGCTGGATATAAATGCAGCGAGTCTGGACAGCGATTGCTTGCCAGATCCTCCTACACCAACTAAAAGAGCACTTCCTCTGGGACTCTCAAGAATCCTGCTAATTCTAAAAATATCAAAGGGTTTCGATCTTTTCTTATATATTCAACAAGATCAAGAAATAAAACAGCAAAGAGCCTTTCGTGACGAGTACTGAAATATTACGAACTGATATTACGAAAATATCTACTTTATTTAACGGACACTATTTTAATATATTAAAAGGTGCTATGTAGATATAAAAAATGTATTTAAAAAAAGGTTAATCAGATGTGATTGTGACGAATTTGACGCACCTGCAAATATGCATCATGGCATCTTCAAACAGCACCAAGTTCATAGCCGCTATGAGATCGTTGTAACTGGCCATGGCTTCAGTAAGCAATTTATTTAGCTGCTGCCAAGTCGATATGGGCATGTATTTGGGTTCTCCGATGCCACCCGCGAAGTGACAGTAGATATTAGGACGTTCAAATACTACACCTTCGTCGATATCCTTGTTTAAAAAAAAGTTATACAACGCCTCGTCTCAAGAAACATTCAAAGCGCCAAGGTTTCAATCTTTGCCTTATAATAGGATACTATACAATATAATACGAGAGAATCACACATGTAACAAACACAAAAGCTACATGATAAAATATGTAGTAATGAAATTGTTCGTATCGTTTATATAAAATATTACCTCAAAATTTTTCTTGCAGATGTCAATCTGCATTTTCAAAAACGCATCAATATCCTTATCCTCTGTTAGTTTATCACCGTAAACTCTATGGGTCTCGTGCAGCCATAATCGTATTATATCCGAAGGATTTACCAAACACTCATTAGTACTGAACAGAAAACCCTGAAATATTGAAATATTGTTATTTAATTCACTGCCTCTAAATACACTCCAAAGGTCTTGATGATGAAATTAAATAACAATAATATTGTGTTACCTGAAATATATTCGACAAGTCCCGCAAATTAAAAATGTAATGGAATTTGATAGCGGTGGGCAGAAAGACTTGTAACACCTTGTTGTGTAGAGCAATCGTAGCTGCTACAACATTTGCTGTAAGACCAACGACATATTTTATTAACATTATTATGTTACAGTTAGCAAAATATATCAACGCTCTTAAAATTATTCAATTAATCAAGTTATTGCTATGATTGATATGTATACGTGCCATGCGGTTTATTAATATACTATTTCAAAATTTATAATATACTATTTCAAAACTTACGTGCCAACTTTCCGATTTGCCCACTTATTCTTAACTCTGGATTTGCTAAGTGCTGGCTCAGAATTGAATGATATATATTATTCAGAGACTCAGCATTAGGAAAGCTTACAGCAAATACACAGAAATGCCTCTGCAGTCTTGGATTTATGGTGAAACTCCCAGACGTAGGGTTCATGCAAGATACGTACTGAGTATTATGAATATCTTTTAAGGTAAGTTTAGTTCGATCGTACCAATGATTGTAATCTAAATGCTGCCTTATTATCGTATGCGGTGAAACTGTTCCATACGCATCGACCTCTGGCATGTTCATGTCGTCAATGAAATAAATCAACGTTTTATTTCCTGGCGGCCCGTAATTTCGTCCAGCCTTTTTCTCTAACGGCTTTTCTAATACTTTTTGTAGCATTTCAGATGTTGTGTAGAAGTTGAACGGTACAGATTGAATCGCATAGTTGTCTGATAGCCTATAAAGATTATAAATCATGCAATAAAAATGGAATCCTACTTATTTTATTGTATTTTTTATTAATTACGAACAACAAAGACGAATTTAAGGACTTATATAATGCTTTGATTAATTGAATCAATCATTTCAGGCTTTTGATTTAAATTTATAATAGGTATTCTAATCTTTTATTGATCGATAAATTATAACAATTCGAATAATAAACGGGGACATAACAATTAACAGATAAAACTTTTGGGCCATAACAACTACATCTAATAACAAATTTTATTAAATATCTTAAATTTATCAAAGATTCAAAACGTTTGTGATGGCGTAATGTAAACGTAACATCACGCCTAGAGTTCCCGAAGAGGTAGGCAGAGCAGTGTAGTACACTTCCACGTTTTATCAGTTACTTTTACGTCCCAAAATAGAATAGGAGGTGAATATTTTGCTATACACTGAGCATAAATCCAGAGTTGGAAATTTTAACAAGAAATTCTAACAGGAAAAATCCAATAGTACCCGATCCGGAAATTTAACGCAGGACCTCTCGATCAGCTGTCGCATCTGCAACCACTCTAATAACGAGGCATTTGCAGGGCGCAGTATGACTTTAAAATTAAATTAGCATACTTACCCTTGCAATTTTTCATTAACCAGAACTGTTTTACCACATCCAGCCCCACCCACCAACATTACCGGATGTTTATTTTTCATGAGAAGATCCAAAAAGTACCGGATTCTTATTGTTTCTGCTGTAGGTACGAGAACAGCCTTAAATAATGAAATTATAGAAAAATTATAATTAGGCAGAAAATATCGACTTTACGTGTATGAACAATTGTATGAATACTGGATTGTCAAAAACCAGACTTATTAAATTAATTGAAATATTAATTTTAATTTACATTACCTGCAGTGGAATATCAGAATCCAATTCAAATTTAGTTATCTTTTCAGTCCATGGTGTAAATTGCTTCGTTTCAGAGTCGATGTAGTAGTCGAAAACTGTTCCGCCAGCAGGAAATTTGACATTCTTAAATTCATTTACCCACCATTTAGTAAACTCTGCAAAACCAATACATGTTGCTTGAAGAAAATGAAACAAAGCAAACAGTATAATCATCACCTATAATACATATAACCTACCAACTCTATAATCGACATTCGTATCTTGAAACATAGCAGATCCAAAAGCCCAAACGCATGCGAACACAAAATATATGTCATGCCATTCTTTAGGACAATCAGGCGGAGTATTCTCTGGGACGAGTAAACAATTCAGAAGATGACAAAGCATTTGCACATGTGCCATATCAGCAATGGGCGTTATCTTCTTAAATCTGTTTCTCACTGTCTCCAAACAAGGAGGTATGTATTTATCAAATAATATTACTAGGTTGGACTTTTCCGCTGGAATCTTTCTCGTTTCTACCCAGCTCGTTACATAACTGAAATAAAAAGTTATTTGTAAATAAATAACAATAACATTTAAACACGATCGTTAGAGTTCGTTGAAGAAACTCTATTAAAAAGTTCTAACTGTTTTGCGAGGGGTTTAAGCTGAGGATTGAATTTATATGTTAGAGTTCCGAGTATATTAAAGATTGAATACGTATAACCTGATGAGTACGGTAGACCTGAACGCCCATTTCTTACTCTTAAAACATAAATGAAACACGTACGGATTCCAGCCTAAACCTTGAGGGTTGATATATAAAATTCCGGCTCTAGATACAGTAGCCGGAGTTGCAGTTCGAAGATTAGAAATTTCAAACATAAGTCTCATACTCGGTGTAAGCGCAATTCTTTCGTTGCTGGCCAAAGTCAGTATTTTATTGTCATCCATAACCGTATTTAGTGATTCAATCCACATTGGATCTATGTCCCCGTCCAACAAAATCCACTTTGGATTTTCTCCAACAATGTTCGCTTGATCTCTCATAATTACAGAAAATAATCCATCCTTCCATTCTCTTGTTGCTGGATTTATGATACCAAATAATTCATCATTAGTCACGGCTTTTGGATTTAGGTCAGTATAAATTGGTTTTTTTCTCAAATTTTGATAGGTTTTAAAGAGCGTCTTCCAAACTTGCGTTTTACCAGTGCCTGCATTACCAACGATGAAAACAGAATGACGAACTTCTAATAGTTCTTCTAATTGAACAACTTTAAGAATGAAATTGTCTTCCGGTTGCAGTGTCAAATCCATTGCAGCTTGTTTAACCGTCCTTTCAAATTCTAAGTCTCTTTTCCTTGGCACTTCTAGTGCGGGAAATAGGTCACCAATCAATCCCATGAAAACAGGCATATCATCTGTTACGATTTTCGGTATATTAAAATCTCTTAATGTCCTCATCAACACCTCTTCTTCAGGTCTTCCAGGATCTCCCCGCTGTTTACAAATAATAGTGCATTCTATTATAAACAGGCCAAATGTGGTTTTTATCATATTAACTTCAAGTTCAAATTAGGTTTGATAAATTAAAACCTAACCACCACTCGATACTCATTTGCTACTGAGCAAGTAGCTGTCTCTAAATTGTATGCATCCATCTCTATTAGGCTAGTATTAAAAGTACATACGGAGTAGTCTGGAAACTTATAGTAATATTACTTTTTATTTCTCATTGCTAAAACCTTACCTTAAGAGATCCGGCTACAACAAGAACGGATTTAATAGCACGTAAACCCCAATCATAATGATCTTGTTTTGATAATAATTCCTTGCATAATGTATATAGTGTTATAAACTTTCTTGCCAGAATTTTAGCGTCTTGGAATCCTTCGGCAACAAGCATGATTTCACAAATCAGTTCGAAATCCGGAACGACCATGGCACATGGTCTAAATAAAGCCTTCAAATTTTCAGGCAATTCTGTTCTTCCCGCATATCCTGGATTCATAGTAATAAAAATTCCAACAGTTGGCACTAACACTATTATTTCTCCCATAAAATTGAACTTTTCTTTTTTGTCTCTGAAATTTTATTGCAATTTTTAAATATTTTAAATGAATCTAATTCTTTGTTACGATGTTATGTTAGAGTTTACCTTATAGCATCTTGTACAGACTTAACTTGAACGGCAACAACTGACAAAACTTCAACTGAAATTCTGTTAAACTCGTCGAAACAACCCCAAGCTCCTGTTTGTGCTAATCCTTTGTAAATATTACCACATGACTGAAAGCAAGACACAAATCGCAACAATACCAATACTATCCATGCGGAAGTACGGGTACACTTATCTCACATTGTTATGCTTACGCGGCATTACTCTTTATCTGCTTTTTTTTAAATTTAAAATGTAGGTAGTTGAAACCTTGGTGAATATAAAAATCTTTGTTTTCTTTTTTACACGCTTTTAATTTTGTTAATACAAGTATAATTTTCGCGCGATGAAATTCTCAGAGTAGGACAGACGTCTACGTAAATGTTCTTAAAAATTTATTGAACCAATTATTTTAAAACCTATCATCTCATTAAATTAAATGAAAGAAAAATCAACAGACGTTCGTTATCTTACATCTCGTTGAAGTAGGCGAGCCAGGTCTAGTGAAATATTAATAAAGAAAACTTGAGTTTCCTGAAACTCGCACTCAAAAACTTTATAATTACCTGATAATCCATTTGTTCCGAACAATTAAAAACGTAAACCATAATACCCAAGGCTCTTCCTAAATCTTTGGTTGTCTCCGTTTTTCCTGTACCAGCTGGACCAGCAGGTCCGCCACCCATAATTAAATGTAGAGACTAGAAAAAACAATCGCGTAAAAAAATAATTTTTTACAATAATTTCCAGGAACACAGTAAAAAATATTTTTAGTTCACTTTACCTGGGTCAATGTAATATAACATCTATCTGTTAATGGCGTGATTACCAACCTCGGAGTGTTCCCTAAATATTCGTAGCTGTACCTGAATTGTGCGTCACATATATTAGCAAAACAATGTGATTCCTTTTCGCCCCATCTGAAATAATACGTACGTAAATTTTGTTCCTACAGCAAAGTTACAAATTATTTTAGAGCATATAATACGGATTATTTTAATTTTCAAAATGAATGACAGATAATAATGACAAAAATATTAATGTTGCAAATTATAAAGTGAAGTGTTATTAGCAAAATATGTTTTCACTACGTGGGGATTATTCATTAAAAAAACGCACCGAACCTGTGTCTTAATTGTGACTGCCATTGAAATGCCGAACCTGCTTCCACTTTTCCTTGAATTAATTTACTTACAACGTCTCTAGAATGAACGTCGATTGTACAAATAGTCATAATTTTCTGACGGTCTTGCTTACTAAGCTCTCCAATCAATAAAGATATCAGTGTACTAAGTTGACCTAATTGTTTCTTATAATAATCTTTGAGAGCGTTATCATATCCTTCTTCTAATCTCGCAAAAGCAATGTTAACTTCAGAGGTCCACCAGATTTGTGAACAACATAATGATACTTGTGCCATAAAGTCGAAAAGCCACTGCTCTCTGGGCTTTTCTTCGTATGACACTATTGCTTCACTAAAGTATTGTCGAATGGTAGATCTCATTATATCTTGCAATCTATTCAGCCATATTTCAACCTGTAATGTGTTTTAAGCTTAATAAATTATTACAGATATTTCTTACAAATACCTCTTTATATACCTACCGCTCCAGTGCAATCACAAGTTCCATGAAATGGTACGAGTTCGCCATCCTTCGCAATCATCCCTTTCGCTACCTTTTCGCCAGGATTTTCAGTTTCAGTGAAGTGAAGCTTTGCTATAGAATCGAATAATTTAGTCAAATGCCTGAAATAAAAACGATGATGACAGTAAAACAGCTGAAATTATACAAAATAATTTTGAAATACGAAATTATTACCTTATAACCAAATCCGCTTGGTTTCCATTTGATAGAATATCCAAAAGATCTGCAGAAGAGACGAAATAAAATCTTGGAAAAGCCAGCCTTTTAGTTTCCAAGTACTCAGCAAGAGCCTTCTCACATATAACTAAATCCTTTTGTAAACTGTCAAGTGTTGCTACGAGACCTTCCTTATTCGTACCTTTTACAACGTTTGGTGTTTTGGACATATCTTCCGATAGAATCTGCGAATGATAAAACAGTAAAAAAGAAGTTAATGTAATCGGGTAACTTAATGGGCCTTCCATATTTTCCTTACTTTAAACTCTGCATCGATTCTATCAAACCTCGCCGAATCTTCTGGAAGCTGTTTCCTTATATCTTCAGAACTCATAAATATACTCTCTAAATGAGTCCACGTTCTTTGCACCTCGAACCACACCGTTATAACCTGATCTGCCACCGATAGTTTTTGTTGCCAGCCGGAAACTTCTTCTAAGAAGTGGGCAATAAACTTTGAAGTAATAAGATTTTGTAGTTGAACCTAAAAAAAATATATAAACGTGAATGTGTCTGTCAATATTCTATTGTTGCGAATTATACATTTTTAATGTTTATTAACCTGATTCTCTTCTAAAGTTTCAATAAGTTCTTCACTAGCCCTCAATAGAATGCACCCTGTTCTAGTATGAACTTCTTGTTCAAACTCCATTCCACTCCAAGTTGTATTAAGATCCTTAAGAATTTTTTCCATAGACATTTCTTTAACAGCTTTATCAACTATATTTTTAACTTCATCTTCACATTCATGCAAGTTTAGTGCTAATAAATCTGCCAGTGTTGTATTTTCATCCATTACAATTCTTACCTATATTAGATAGTGAACGTTATAAAAATATTTTAACAATAAGTAAAAAAATATTAACAGACACGTTTTTTTTTATAGTAAAATAAGAAAAGTATAGTACGTTACTAAAAGAAATGTTTAATTTTGTATGACAACAATTTTGAACTTTGTACACGTGGTATGATTTAAAAACGACACATCATGCACAAAAGCATGTGAAATCATTATAAAACAAAAATTAATAAGATCAATGCGATATTTACATTGGATAACACAAGGCACTGTTATACTTACAGTGAGTTCAGGTGGTAATGCAGCTAAGCTCTGTGGATAATAAATATATTTACATTCCCAAAACATCGCAATCCACACATTCATAACACCATCAAAAAATGTATGCACAGATAATGTATATAACTTAATTCACTTTTATGCAGTCATTACATGCTGCTTCAAACAAAATTAATTTTAAAATAAAAGGAAGAATCGCATGCCATTGTTAAACAAAAAAACAACGCATGATGTATACAAACATGCAAAATGCTTTACATTAAAATTTATAACAATCACCACCAATCAAATGAGCCACACAAAATATGAATATGTACAAATACGAATATATCCATCCGACTGTAAGCGTTACCTTAGTAGTTCTCATAAGTTGGTCCCAATGTCTTTCCCTAATTGCGGGATTTTGAAGCTCCCCTACAGCTCTTAAAGATGTTAACATATTTTTCACAGTAGCCTCCAAATTAATGTACGTGTCCCAACTGCAATTGTTAGTATTAATAATTGTCAATTTGTGTGAATCACATAACTTCATTATGTTATATTAATCAAATGTTATACCTCCTCATTTCCTTATCCAACAATCTTATCTCTTTTGCAAACTTCTTGCATTCGATGTCCATATTTTCCACGTCTATCTTACGCCAAGGTGTAGTTTTCCGATCCTCGATACTTGTTCTGACTATGTATACATAATCCCAGAGTTGCTAAAATATTTTATCTTTTAACGTCACTTCTGTTATAATTGCAATTAAAATGTACGTAAATTTATTTCCTTCTAAATTACCTTTAACATGCGCAGTTCCTTGCGGCATTGTTTTAGCAATTTAAACTCAGGTACATTTACTTCAAACAATGAACCGGATTCTTGTATACTTTTCATTTCGTCTTCCAAATATAACATTTCATTATCAACTCTCGACATAACGGCATAGGGATCATCACATTCGTATTTGAAGAACTGTTAGCAACATGATTATTATAAGTCAAATATTTCTGATATTTATTTAGATATTTAAATTTAAAAGTCGAATTAATAGAACACAAAATTGAATACTTACATCATATCTTTTAAAAACTTCTCTATAATAGATCACATGAATATCAAATGTAGTGATCTTTTTTCGTATGCAAGACACTTCAGCCGCTTGTAATGGAGCAACTTGTTGTTTTACTGTTAAGGCCAGTTTTTTCGTTGATTGCCATTG